>CAUYON010206158.1:0-44170 GCA_963573935.1 Arctocebus calabarensis | reverse complement strand
CACGCTGTCTCCCTGTGTCCCCAAAGGGAAGTTTCTGGGCAGATCCCGCCTGGCAGAGATGCCTGAAGTCCTCTCTCCCCAGTCTCACTGTGCCCAGCCGCAAGGAAGCTGTTACTCGTCCGCCATCTTGCTCCACCCTCTCCAAATTAATTTTTCTTTAAGAGACTCACTGACTGGCTCGGCGCCTGTGGTTCACGGGCTAAGGAAGTTCAAATCCAGCCCAGGCCCGCCAAACAATGCCGGCTGCAACCAAAAAAAAAAAAAAAAACATGGCCAGGTGTTGTGGCGGGCGCCTGTCTTTTTATACATTATTAAAGCTGATTTGATAAAATTTTCTTATGAATTTTGATGTCTATGTACATGAGGACTATTGTCTATATTTTCTTTTCTTATAATCTCTTTGTCTGCTTTTGGCATCAGGGCAATGCTGATTTCATAGAATGAGTTGAGAAGTTTGCCATCCTCTTCACTTTTCTGAAAGAATTTCTGTATAATTGGTTTTATTTCTTCCTTAAGTGTTTAGCAGAATTCACCAGTGACACACTTATCTCCCCTGTTGTCCAATGGGTGGAAACCTTTGTTTTCTATACTGTAGTTGACAAAGGTGGGAGGGTAAATTCGATCCATTTTACTCCATCTTGGACAAAAAATCCTGAAGGTAGAATTAAGCACAGAATTAAAGAAAATAAGGGAGAAATATCTGGGAAAGAAATAAAGGGAGCTCAGAGATGAGGCTGTACCTGGAAAGAAAGGAGCTCAGAGATGAGGAGCACCTTTTTCCAAATCTGGAACATGGAAGAGACCAGTATGGCTATAGCTAGCAAAGGGGATGGGACCAGAGATTGTTCAGTCCCTCTCAAGCCTCAGTTTCCTCCAAGCAGGATGGTAACACTACAGGATGTCAAACAGAGCAGTGATAATAGAATTCAGAGGGTTAGGAGCAGAAGCAGGCAGTTAGGAGGCTGATACTACCAGCAACAAATGACAGGAGTTGGGCAAGGATGGTAGGAGAGCACTGGTAAAACAGACGTGGACTGTGATTATTATCTGTGGATAAAAGAATAGGATCTGCTAAGATGTTGTCTTTGAAAATGAGAGAGGAAGAAAGAAGTTGAGAATGACCTCATGTCCTTTGCATTACATTGTACCGTCTTTTATAGTTGTCAAAAAGGTTTCGGGCTTGGCTCTCCCACTATTGTTTCTATAGAATGAACAATGGTTGTTGCTCTTTCTCCTATTCCTTTGATGCTCTTTGATGCTCTTTCTCCTATTCCTTTCCCAGCAGTCTGCCACATACTGGCTCCTGTGACTATTTCTTGGGTAGAAGTATTAAAGCACATGAGACTATCTTTTCAAATTAGCCAGTGTTGAAGTGAGTTTGGTACAGATGTGGGTCAGGGCAGCCAACCTCTATGTTTCTTAGGGTAGCAGCTATTGGACCTATATTTAAATTAACACCCAAAGGGCCTGCCCGTCACTACCATTCTCAAAATAGAGACCCAGCCTGCCTTATCGCTAACAATCCTGTCTGACAAATAATTCAGCCAAGACTCCAGATTGCTGGGTGGTGGAACCAGTGGGTGAAGGAACCAGTCCTATAGCAGGTGGCTCTACACCACTGGTATGTGCCTGACTCATCTGGCCTCTGGCTTCACACAGAGACCTGTGCTGGTGGGATTTGCTTCCCGAACTCCGGCTACTGATGAAAGAAAGCAGCAACTGAGCTCAGTGTTTCGGTTTTGCCTTTAGGTAGAGGATGGTTTTAAAGCTATAGAATATACACTCACACAAGACTCTCAGAGAGCAAATGTCTCCATCCCACTTGGACTGATCTGAGCCATTCATGGCTACCTGTCTGTCAGAATTCTATGAAACAGTGGGGAGGAGGCAGAAAGTAGAGAAATTAGAAAATTCATAATCCATTAGAGACTTCTGGTAATTTGCATCCTCATGAAAGAAAAGAGATAGAAATTTTTTTCTATCTATCACACACCCACCCCCCAAATTCCATTCTAGGTTTTAAAGACCTAGAAAGAGTAAGCCTTCCAAGTGAGCATGAGGTGACTATGAATTGTAGACAACAAAGAAGGGACTTCCAGGGGCTAGAATGCAAGCAGAGAAAATAAGCTTATAGACTGGACAAGCAGGACAAATACCCCAAGGACTCCCTACCCTCAGTAGGTCAGTCAAAGACTGATGGAAGAGAGAGGAGATAACCGATGCATCCTACAGGCATATCCAGGGCCTGTGTTTTGACCTGCTGCCTCACAAATAAATGGGTCTTATGTGAGGTTTCCATCTCCATCATAGACAAGAGTTTGCATCATCACCATTACCACCATAAATGGGATCATGATCACTGGCATTGTAATAATCTTTAATCAATATGGCCAACCAGTCAGCTGAGCCAGAACCAAGATCCACTTCCAAGCAAGCAATTCATAGACCACTTTTGTACAGTTTAGAGGCTCAGGGATAGTAATTAATCCTGAGCACAGTGTTACACATACAATTTTAGCTCTCAAAACAAAATATCTGATAGTGACTGTCGTGATGATGATGTCATTGGCAGAACTGACAAATATAATATTTCAATAAAATGCAAAAAGAAAAATAGTAGTTTTAAAATTTTTTGAGTAAAATTAACAACCTCTACTGTTTCTTGACTTCTTTGAAGCTTTATAATGACTCTAGGAAGAAAATTTCCCACATTCCCAGAGATGTCCTATTCCAAGGTCTACACTTTTAATCATGGCACTAAACAGCCTTGATAAGAGTTTTTTTGTTTTAGTTTTTAGGAATAAACCAAGAAAATATGCTCTTTTAAGAGTTCTACTCTGTGTCTGCCATAGAATTCTTCTATGTTAGAAAACGTGTATGAGAAAGTCCCTGGCAGAAGCCCAGGTTAATTGCTGTTCCTCTTAGAGCAAAGGCCCCATGCCCCATTGTCCACTAGTACCCTGCTTGTCAGGCTATCTCCATCTCAGAAATGAGTGGAATCTGAAAAAGTTAAGTACTGGTCTCACTAGGCCACACATCCTGGAGTTTCAGGTAGCAGACTCTGCTCCAAGTATCTTTGACTTGTGTGAAACTGAGCATATTGAATGGAGCAACTGGATTACAGGACACAACCATTCTCTGAGTCCTGAGTCACCCTATAATGGGTACATAAAATAATCACTCTGTCTTTTACAATTATCTCAATAAGCTGGTGATCTAGTATCCCTTTTTCAAGATACCAGGGTGGGGGAAAAGAGGAAAATCTCCCTCTGAAGAAAAAGTGAGACACCAAAGATGTGGTTTTCCACAGATTCCATTTTCCTGCTCTTCTTCTTAGAGTCCGTATGCTCAGAGGTTGCTTAAACTGAGCAGTACCAGAAAACCTATGCACCAAAGTATAATTAGCCTGAGTCAAAAAAGGGCACATGGGAGAAGTGACTTTATTACAATAGATAAAATAAACATAATTAATTTTTAAAGGGAGGAAAATAATATTAACATAGATAATAGTAACAATCAATAATATTAATTGGATTAATTCATGAATTAAAATTTGAGCCTGTTGCCATAACTCATAGACATCTTGTGTTTATTTTTCCATAATCCTATTGAAAGATGTCATGTAAGGCAGACCAAGATACAATTTTTGTCAACTCTTTCCCCATCTAAAAGGTATGAAAAATCAGTACCATTGGGTATTGTGGAGCTTATTTACCCCAGTTAAAAACTTATGGAGACTTAAGAATAAACGGATGTGCACATGTTTATATTTGCGCACAACACATTCCAGATAATCCCAAATAGCCAACCCTCAAGCACCTTTCAAACAGGTGAGGATCAAGATCACTCAGTTAGGGAGACCAATTAATAATTCTGAACTCATAAATAATTCCAAATCAATATAATTTTATTGAGGACACTGTACTTAGCACTTGGCCTTCCATGTTATTGATCTTCAATAATGTATTTTAACTGTGGGTGTATGAATGTGTGTGTGTGTGAGAGAGAGAGAGAGAGACAGAAGGACAAAGAGAAAGAGAGATGCATATATAAATCTTCAACTGTTTTCCTGATGCTCAAACCTAAAACCAAACTTTAATCTTGATCCAGCTTTATTATACTATTTTGCACAGTTTCTGACTGCCTCAGCACTGGATGCACATTCCTACAAAGAGAAGGGTCATGAGATCATAAAAGTCCCCACAAAAGACTTGCTGAAGTAAAATAAATTACTGGCAGCCACTGAACAGAAGAAATTAGTATGGTTACTTTAAGTTCATACTTAACAATGAACTCCCATTTTTATACCTTATCAGTTATTTACTTCACTTACATTCTTGGTCCTAAATGCTTATGAACAGCACTGATAATTAACTTTATGATAAAAGGCCAATATTTTCATCTAACAATGATATTTTAAAAATGTAATGTTCTCAATGCTCTGAATACTCTAGTATCTTAAGCATATACACTAGAACGAGTTTACCACCCAAGGGACTGGTCAACATACAGAGGGGGTCAACATAAAGAACTAGGCCTACTATACTGATATGTACATGTGGTACATGTCAGTCTATGAAAATTAAGTCAACGTAAGGAGGGAGGTGGTCAACTACAGAGGTTCTACTCTAATTACAGACTTTTAGGGAAATTGCTTTTATTGTACAGGTATTAGAGTATTTGTTTAAAGGGGAAAATACCTATATTACTTAATAGCCACACCTTGCAATTTGTCAAAATATGAATCCTAGCTCATCTAGTGAACACTAGAAATTTAGTGCTAATCCAAGTCCTTCCCTTTCAGTCAGGTTTAACTGGCCACTAAGTTTCCAGATCCATCACAGAACAACTTCTTCTCCATCACCACTGGCTACTGATGTTGTGATTGTAAGGCCCATCTGAGCTTCTGAGATCTAGCCTTGAGCAGAGTTCAGCATGCATCTGTAGGCCCCAGTCAAATGACACATCTCCTTAAGTCAGTGAAGTGGTATAGCTGAGTCCATCCTACCTCTATACTCTAGGTCTCTGCTTCATTGAATTAGGCAAGAAAAAGTTTCTGTAGATACCATCGAGTTAATCCCTAAAACCAGAACTTTGTTTTATTTTCAAATGTTACTGGGTCCTCTGTGAAATGGAGACAATGATTTTTCTCCGGAATTGCAGTTTAAATGACCTGATATATGTCCGCTTGGAACTTGATGCTACCCACACCTTATGGCCATTACAGAGAGAAAACAGGCATTGAGAAGTGAGGAAACATACTAAGGACATGGACACCATAAGAAGCACAACTTACTCACATGACTCTCCACATATTCTAAAAAGCACTTAGCTGTACTCTTTAAAACGCTAACTTTTATGGTATGTTAATTATATCTCAATTAACGTGTTATTTTTTCTTTCTTTCTTTCTTTTTTTTGCAGTTTGGCCAGGACTGGGCTTGAACCAGCCACCCCGGGTATATGGGGCAGGCACCCTACTCCTTGAGCCACAGGCACCACCCTGAAAGTGTTACTTTTTTTTAAATCAGGGCTTAATTTCTGGGCAATGCTTTTCACAGAGATACAGTATCTCTGCCTTTAAAGGCCTAGTAATAGCTTCTAACTCGTGTTTGTCCAACATAATCAAATACTATGTGTAAAAAGCCACACTAGATGCTAGAAGCAGAAATAAGCTTACAATAATTAGTTTGCAAAGCATTTATTATATACCAGACATATAAGTAATTGCATACATCACCTTAAGTAATTTTCTCAATGTGGTAAGTGTTGTTATTTTCATTCTATAAATTGGGAAACTGAGGCTGAGATGATTAGATAATTGTTCAAGGAACATAGCTAATAGAACACAAAATTGAGATTTGCCTCAAATTTTTTTGACTACAAAGTCTATATAGTTTTATCCATAAGCCTAGTAAAAAGAAAGACCTGAATGCAAAGAATGCATAGAGTGAGAGGCGGGTCTGAGGGTGGCAGACCGTGGAGTGACTTTCATTGAGTGGCAGGTCTGAGGGTGCCAGAGTTTCAGTGAGCTGTGGGTCTGAGGGCGGCAGACTGGACTGAGTTTCAGTGAGCGGCAGGTCTGAGAGCAGCGAACTGTGGACTGAGTTTCAGTGAGAGGCGGGTCTGCAGGCGGCAGATTGGACTGAGCTTCAGTGAGTGGAGGGTCTGAGGGCGGCAGACTGGAATGACTTTCAGTGAGCGGTAGGTCCGAGGGCGGCAGACTGTCGAGTGACTTTTAGTGAGCGGCGGATCTGAGGGCGGCAGACTGGACTGAGTTTCAGTGAGTGGAGGGTCTGAGGGCGGCAGACTGTGGAGTGAGTTTCAAAGTTCTAAACAATAAGGCTGGGGCTGCAATGAGAGGATGACTTTGAAATTCTGTGTCTGGGTGAATTCTGGGGGCCAAAAGTCTTCCTCACACAGCAGCCATGTCTATGAAACCAATGTAATTTCGTAAGATGCATACAATTAAAAATAATCATACTATCTGAGGACAAAGGTAACTTTCCACATGATCATTTTGGTTTAGGGCTCCTTAGCTATGTGAGCAATGGCAGCATCTTAGGCTCCCATCTAAGTGTATACTGAGCTCCGGGCACTATACAGAACATTGGAGTGAAATAAGTATTACGAGTGTCCCAAAGGAGTTTCCCGATAGGAATTGATTGACCCCATGTGTATGGAGTTAAATGGCAGGACTTAGCACTGGACAGCATGGGTTTTCATCCTGGTGCTGACCCCCACCCCAACCAGCTGTGATTTTGGACAAATTTTTAAACTTCTTTGTGCTTTCATTTCCTTACCTATAAAATGGTGATGACAATAATACTGACCTTAAAGGGTTATCGTGAACAATAAATAGTTGGGTATGTGAAACCACCACATCTGGAAGACAGTAAGCACTAATGGCAGCTGGTGTCCTCCCCTCCCTGTCACCTTTATCATTGTTACCTGGTAACAAGGTACAGAAAAGCTGGATCCCCATACAGCTTTCTGATTATTTTTGCTGCCCTCAAGCATATTGACATACTTTATGTATCTAAATGACATTTTCTGAAGGGTCCAGGCCCAAAGATGCCAGACTACCAATGGGTGCTAGAAGAAAGTCCTTTCTAAATTCACCCTGAACACTTCTGAAAACATAACTTTTATATTCCCTATTATCTAATATTTTTCTAGCTTAGTAAAGAGCCTTTACAGAATCAGAGAATGTTACTTTTCTTCCTGGAATAAGAGGCTCCTCACATTCCTCTTACATTATACTAGTATTTAGGTGGCCCTTATACTCTAAAAATGGTGGATAATTTTTACAGAATAGTTCTATATAATGAATGCACAGAAATAAGTTTGTATAACAGGAACAATGGCATTTTAATAGGGTAGATATAGGTTAAAATGCTGGTCTCTCCACCTATAATCTATGACCTTGGAGAAGACTCTTATACTTTCTGAACTTGTCACTTCATCTGTAAAATGGTATACAAAATATATATCTCATAAAAATGTTGTGATGGTTAAACGAGATAATATGTGAAAAGCATTCAGCATACTAATACATAGTAAATTCCCAATAATGGAAATTTTTACTACTACAAAAAAGATATGACTAAGCCTATTTGCTCAGGGTTATTTTTAATTAAATAAGAATTTATTGTGCACTTGTCAAATATCTTACATTCTGCTACTTTCTGTGGGTACTAGATGAAGGACATGTGTCACAGGAACCTCTAAAACAGAGTTTGTGCTTTTCACATGTGTGTAACTGAGAGGAAGTGTCCTACAACATGTCCTCATACTGGAAGGTGGGGCTGGTACAGCCTTTTTGCAATTATCTACAGAATAGAATGTGAAGAAGGAGGAAGATAAACATACAGAGAGGCAGGGTTAGGCGCAATTGGAAATTAAACTGCCCACTCACAGAATTAGGCCATATAAGAGCCATCCCTCAGTCTATTATAACCCTGTAAGCTGCACCGGGCTTTATACTACCTGTTCCTTTGGTGAATCAGGTGAGAGAAAATTCATCCAGACATTTATGAATATTTTGTGTTGTCCATAGTAGAAATCCAGGAGTATAAGCTAAAACAGAATTCATGTATATTTTGCCTTTCTTTTCTTTCTTGTTTCTTTCTTTCCTTTTCTTCCTGTTTGCTTTTGAGGGGCAGAGGGTTAGTTGACTTCATTCTGGGATCTTTCTGGAGTCAGTACCTTTATGGAGAAGAATAATGCAAGTAGAAGTTTACCTTCTAAGCTCATTCCTTCCTGTCTCCCCTGGCTTTTTGTATGCTCTCTTTTTTGGATTATCCAACTCAAATAGGGAGGAAGTTGGCACTGTGGCAGGTTTCTTCTTTGTTCAATATTGGTTCCTAGAGCTTCAAGGTCGAATTATCTACTAAACTGCTGTATGCATTGCTGAGTTTTACTCCCTGATTAATTAATGAAAAAAGACAGAGTTCTGTCAAGTGCTGGAGATTAGAACAGTCCCTGAGCTCTGATGAGTGCTATCTCATGCTTCTGAAACACCGAGATATTGTTGCCTTACTTTGCCCATTTTCAATTTGCTGAAGGTCTTAAGGGTCCAGTTTAGCTTCTGGTGCCCAGAAGAGAAATAGACATGCATGATGGAAGGTCTGTTACTTTCAACTCAAGAAAAGCCATGAAACTAGAAAGAGAAATTAGGGATTTGACTGGTTATCAAAACTTTAGAAGCCTCAGGAAACACACAGGAAACAAAGGTAGCCAAAGTATACAGATACTATGTAGAGACTATATTCATCTATGACAAGAAATACAGAGACCTAAGATCAAGTCTCACCAGTAACATGCCATGACTTAACATTAGAAAAATAACTCAAATTAACAAAGTCAATTTCTACTCTGTTGCAAGGTGTCATAGCATTGCTGGAACATCCTTACTTGTTGATGTTTACAAGAACGATGGATTTGAAAACTCATGATGACCATTATTAAAAGGGAAGAAAATGAATGAAAGACCTTTTGTTTATTTCTCTACAGATTCACTTCAACTTGCTAAAAGATGACAGACCTCTTGAGAAGTATTGTCACTGTCATTGATGTTTTCTACAAGTATACCAACCAAGATGGGGAGTGTAGCACACTGAGCAAGGATGAGCTAAAGGAACTTCTAGAGAAAGAGTTTCATCCAATTCTAAAGGTAAGGCTTCTGTGCCAGGACAGAAGGTTGCTGGAGTCCTGAACATGCTTTGTTATGTGAGCAAGATTAGCTGAAAAGTGCCTGACCCTGGTGACTTTCAGCAAACCCGATGAGCAGCACTTTTTTGGGGCACCAGAAAGTCTGTCAAGGCAGCATTTAACAGAAATGAAAGCTTCTTCCTCACTTTTCCATGTACTCCTACCTTACAGACTTCCAGAGTTTCTTATGCACCCAAGATTCTCCTTCTGATAAAGCAGAAAATAAATTTGTGCTGAGACTTAAATTAATAAATTATCCTACCAAACGGGGAAAAAAGCATACAAAGGAAAATTGTCTACAATGGGAGTTGTACAGGGTGATTTTCCAGGAGGATTGAAAACTGCAAACAAAATGATAGCCACTTTTTCTATCTACTTGGGAAGGACTCAGCTATTAACTTCAAAATAATAGATAATATTTTCTAACATGGACTATGTTAAAATGCAATGCTCTGAACTTATGTAAAATGAATGAACCCCAGTTACTGAACTTGGTTTATTACATATTTTTCGCCACACCATATCTAATTACTTAATCCTTCAGCTTAAATCCTTGAAATTTCTTCTTCTAAGGATCCTCATAGTTTTTATTTTCTATTAACCCTTTAATTTATCAGGTCCTATTAACCTAAATTAATCCTCTGCAGTTAATATAACTAAAAACTACATAATGTCAAACAACCACAATTCTGTAATCATACTTGAATGTTTTAGTTGAGTTTGTGGACTAAACTGACCATATCTCCCTGATATGTTACTCACATACAGAATCCAAATGATCCAGACACAGTGGATGTCATCATGCATATGCTGGATCAAGATCATAACCGAAGATTGGACTTCACTGAGTTTCTTTTAATGATATTCAAGCTGGCTATGGCCTGCAACAAGGTTCTCAGAAAGGAATACTGCAAAGCTTCAGGGTCAAAGAAGCGTAGGCATGGTCACCAACGCCAAGAGGAAGAAAGTGAAACAGAAGAGGAAGAGGATACACTGGGACAGAAATCAGGTTACAGACATTCAAGTTGGAGTGAGGGAGATGAACATGGACATAGTTTTGGGGGCTCAAGGGTGACTGGGCAAGATAAATATGAATCCAATGCCAGGAGGCTGAGAAAGCCAGGTAACTTATCCAGTCCAGGGAATCAAGGGAGAGCTGAGAAAAGGCACCATGGGTCTACCTCTGGTCACTCAAGGAGTAGCAGCAAAGAGAAACATGGTTACAGCTCTGAAGAACTGGGAGAAAGAAGGGAAAAGTTATATGTTAGCTCCTCTAGGGAATCCGAGGGGGAATATGACTATGGATCTGGATCAGAGAGATGGGGAAGTATAGGTCATAATGGGCTGACACATGGACTGGAGAGTAGAGGGCATGTCTCAAACTCTACTCAGTCAACAAGGAGTAAAGAACAAAAACTTGGCTCTATCTCTGTAGATTCGGGAGTCTGTGGAAGACAAAGTTATGCATGGGGTTACAATAATTCAGGTAGATGTGGAAGATCACAAAATGCTTCTAGTTCTTGTCAGACAAGCAGATTTGGAGGACAAGGAAATCAGTGTAGCTATACGCAATCAGGTTGTCAGTCAGGAAGTAGTCAAGGACAAGGTTATGGCTGTGTCTCAGGAGGTCAGTCCTCTGGACATGGTCAGCCTGAGCCTAGCTCCTGCACCCAGTCTTCTAGTCACAGAGGATATGAATCTAGAGAATGTGGTCCACCACAGAACTATGAGGGACAACAGAGAATAGGTTCAAGTCAGTCCTCTTGCTATGGGCAATATGGGTCTGAATCAAGTTGGTCTTGTAGTCATGGTAAACAAGGATCTGGTATAGGTCAGTCTTCTAGCTATGAACAAAATAAAACAGAATGGAGTCAGTCCTCTGGCTTTGAACAACGTGGATCTGGCTCAGGTCAAACTTGCTATGGCCACTATGGGTCAAGTCAATCATCTGTCTGTGGCCAACATGGCTCTAGCTCGGGTCATTCTTCTAGCTATGGACAACATGGGTCTGGCTCAGGTCAGTCCTCTGGCTACAACCAACAAGAGTCTGGCTCAGGTCATTCCTCTGGTTTTGGACAACGTGGGTCTGGCTCAGGTCACTCTTCTAGCTATGGCCAACATGGGTCTTGCTCAGGTCAGTCTTCTGGCTTTGAACAACACAGTTCAAGCTTAGGTCATTCCTCTGGCTTTGAACAACATGAGTCTGGATCAGAGCATTCCTCTGGCTTTGCACAACATGGGTCATGCTCAGGCTCAGGATCATGTCATACAACCGGCTTTGGACAACATGAATCTAGCTCAGGTCATACCTCTGGCTTTGGTCCACATGGGTCTGGCTCTGGTCACTCTTCTAGCTATGGCCAACATGGGTCTTGCTCAGGTCAGTCTTCTGGCTTTGAACAACACAGTTCAAGCTCAGGTCATTCCTCTGGCTTTGGACAACATGAGTCTGGATCAGAGCATTCCTCTGCCCTTGGGAAACGTGGGTCAGGTTCAGGCTCAGGCTCAGGCTCAGGTCATACATCTGGCTTTGGACAACGTGAATCTAGCTCAGGTCATACATCTGGCTTTGGTCCACATGGGTCTGGCTCTGGTCACTCTTCTAGCTACGACCAACATGGGTCTTGCTCTGGTCAGTCTTCTGGCTTTGAACAACACAGTTCAAGCTCAGGTCATTCCTCTAGCTTTGGACAACATGGCTCAGTCTCAGGTCACTCTTCTAGCTTTGGAAAACATGGATCTGGCTCAGGTCATACATCTGGCTTTGGACAACTTGAATCTAGCTCAGGTCATACATCTGGCTTTGGTACATATGAGTCGGGTCAGTCTTCTGGCTTTGTACAACGTGGGTCTGGCTCAGGTCACTCCTCCGGTTTTGGACATGAGTTTGGCTCAACTACTCACAGGCAGTTGAGAGATACCTCTAGACTCGCTCATTCTGGTCATGGACAATCCTCAAAGTCAGGGTCTAGTACTGGAAGAAGGAGATCTAGTCACAGTGAATCCAGTGACAGTGAAGTGTATTCAGAAGTATCATATAGACACTCAGGACCCACTCATGGCCAAGCTGAATCTCAATATAGAGAGTCAGGATCCACAGTTGATAGACGGGAGGAAACTATTCATGGATATTTTGAAGATACCACTGAACATCCTCAGTCTAGTCATGAACATCACACAGTCTGAGTCTAATACACCTGAAAGGAGGGGATCTAGTCACAGTGACGGTGAAGTGCATTCAGAAGGCTCACATAGACACTCAGTTTCCACACATAGACAAGCTAGGTTTTCACCAAGACAATCAGTAAGTAATACAATCAGAAGTCATGGATTTAGCAATGAACAATCAACAGATAGCTCTAGACATTCTGTGTCTCATCAAGGGCAGACATCCCAACATGGACAATCAGTATACACCCCATCAGGGAGAGAGAGATCTACTCATGGACAGACAAGAGACAGAGCTACACTCTCAAGACCTGCTCATGGGCAGCCCACATCTTCCCATGGACAGTCACTTTCCAGCACAAGAGACAGAAATGAGTCCAGCCATACGTGGACTCATGATACTCACAGGCAGTTAAGAGATAGCATAAGGAAACAGACAAGTAGTATTCACAGTTGGTCTCAAACAAGTCATTTTCAATCAGGAAATAGTGGAAGACAAAGACATGGGTCAAATCAAGGCTGGACACATGGCAGCTATGGGCGTGCAGAATATGACTATGGGCAGTCTGGGTATGGACTTTCTGGGGGCAGCAGAACAAGAAGCTGCAATTCCAGCCCTTTGAGGTTACCATAGGGGAGAAAGAACAGACATGGGTTCCCTCAACTTAGGCAGCAACACTCCATTCTGTAAATATGTCCAGGAACAAAGGTATTATTAATCTGAATAAGAAATCGGCAAAAAATAAATTAGCACAAGATAAGAAATAAGTCGAAGAAGAATTGAGATACACACAAAATGAAGATACTTAACATGGTTTCTTTTTGGGTAGTAGGGGCATATGTCTGTTCCCTTATTTTAACTGTAGTACTATATTCTATTACTTTTGTTTGGTGACAGGTTTTTCGTAAGGCCCCATATTCATTGAGCTCCTTGGTTAGAAAATAGTGAGTGGGAGAAGTAAATAGCACTGGGGATTATATTCAGAATGATATGATAAAGTGATTTGTGTGCTTTGGAATATAATGAACATTTAAAAAATTCTGAAACTCTGTCTTGGTGCCTGTGGCTCAACAAGCTAAGGCGCCAGCCACGTACACCTGAGCTGGCGGGTTTGAATCCAGCCCAGGCCCGCCAAACAACAATCATGGCTGCAACCAAAAAATGGCTGGGCATTGTGGCAGGTGCCTATAGTCCCAGCTACTTGGGAGGCAGAGGCAGGAGACTCACTTGAGCCTAGGAATTGGAGGTTGCTGTGAACTGTGACAGCTTGAGGCTCTGTCTCAAAAAAAAAAAAAAAATTCTGAGACTCAAAATTTGAATTTTACAGATTTGGTTTTAATTGATTATTAACAAACCTATCCAGGAACCTAAACGAAATGAGTTAGGGGCCAAAATTTCTCCAGTTAACATTATAACATATTCTGTGTCCTGAACAAAGAATGTCATGGTTGTTCCCTAGGAGGTGATTCAGAATATTTTTATGTTACTGTATTACCACTGGAACTCTATACTATCATTTTTGAATTTATTGTCATGGCTTTCTGGATATGGGAGCCAGAAGAAATTGCATTGCATAAAAATTAACAATAAACTTTTCATCAAAGTAAAGTTTCTCTCCTCTTTCAAACACAAAAATCAGTTCCCTGCAGTGGGATCAGATGCACATTTTTCTTCTTCTTCTGCACACCTAAATGGTAGTGAAGCTCTCAGGCACCAATAATATGTAATCCAAAAGAGGTAAAACTCAACCACGTCTGATATTTTCCTCAATCTAATCACTATACAAAACATTCACAGAAAAAAAGGAATTCACACTGCTAAGTTGATCTCAGATGCTCTGGTTGACCATGATCATCACAACAATAGCTATCACACATACTCCTAAGTACCTACTTTTATGCACTCTGGATTTTCTCTGTTGAAGATATTAATTGAAAAATCCTCATTAGTGGAGGCTAATGGGAATGGAGGCTGATGGGGTCTTGAAATTTCCAGGAGAAAAACAGTTAAAAACATGTTCCTGCCTAAGAGGAGAAAACATATGAGTTTTTTTTACAAATGAAAGAAATAACAAGGAGTACAAAAATATGTGCAAAAACCCAAAGAAAAGTGTCTGGAATGCCAGAACTAGTAAGAACTATGAAGATCACCTCCTGCAGGTTAAAATAAAAAATTCAAGCAAATAATATTTAATCCAGAAATCAAAAATCTCCTTTCAATCAAAATTTGGTACTCCACCATCCTATCTTTGCCCCCAAATCAAGCTACTTTTTCTTTCACATTCACTTTTGGAATTCAAACTAAAGTGAAATTCATCAGTGAATGTTCAAGATCACAACTCTTATTGGCAGAAGAAGTTATATAAAAAAAGAAGACTCATTCTTCTGATTGGACTCCAAACATATATATCTGGTTTTTAATTTTTATTTGAAGGACAGTACTTTGAATCATTCTATGTGATCAATAGAACACAAGTAATATTAGTTTACTAGTTATGTGGTTAGTGTACATAGAAAAATAGTGTATATTTGATAATTAACCCTAAATAGTAACCAAGTCATACAAATATATCCCTTACCATTGAATAAATTGAATGAATTTCATTCATTTCATTGTGATTATGTAAATTTTAATTATCAAAGAACCACGAGAAATTTAAATCTTATATTTTATCTCATACAAGCTCTATCATACATAAAGTAAATGGGGCTCAAAGAGATTACCCATTCTATGCAGCTTATTAGAAGTGCTGTTGTGACAAGTGTATAGATTTGTGATTCTTGAGCCAAAGCTCTTTCCATTTTTGGCAGGGGTCTGCATTCATTCAATACATCTATAATTAATTTCATATTTATACTCTCTAAGTATAAATTTACAAGTGTCTACAATTTCACTGGTCCCTGAATCAACATTAATTTTTTGATTTTGTGTACATGTGTGTATATATAAAAACATAGGTTATATATTTATAAGTGATTCCCATAATTCCTCAGTCACACCCATTTGATGTTTAAATACAATATATTCCAGGTTGCTAAAAGCCTTTATAAATGTCTTAATCAATATTGGGTAATTTTTCCTTATAAATTACACCAAAAATTATTAAAGTAATTCAAAGAGATGTATATATTTCCCTTCTAAGGTAAAAAGGAAAGGTAAAAATGAGATGGTAGATATGGTCTACAAGGAAAAGTTTAGTAACTAGGGTGCCCCCATGTGGAACCTCTGTGAATAGTTGAATTACTTAGATGCTATTCAACTGGAAAATGAAGAGTCATAGGCATGTGCTGTTTGAGACTGTCCCCTCGGTTATCACCTGTGTGCCAGCATCTTCTAGATGAGGCATCTCTGTGCCAAGGAATACCCAATGGTGCCAAAGCATGGCTGGGACTGAGAGGGGGGAGCACATGGGACTAAGGAAAGATTCTGTGTGACCTAAATGGGAGGAAACAAAAATGGAATTCCTCTTCTTCCAAACTTTCTATATAAAGATGACCTTTAGATGAAGGAAACTGAAGGTCAGCTTGTACTCTAAACTGTATGTACTGGCTGTTTTATTAGAGTATAAGACATTTTCCAAAAGCTTTTGATAACCAGAGAAAATGTTCTAACACCACATGCTGAGTGCACCTATCCAGCACTCTAAAGTGAGCTGTGGAAGAAATGGGTAGGAGAAAGCAGAAAAACAAAAAGGAGTGAATGTTGAGGCCATGCTGGATTTGACTCGAAATTAATCAAGCCAGCAAAAATAGAACAGTTTCCTCTCTACTAATGAACTATTTTGTGCAATTAAAAGACCAGTAAGCCAAACTCTGATACCCCTGTTTTAAGCAACATCTTACCCAGTGTTTGGGGAACACAGTAAGTGAAGTGAGTGAAGCTCTGCTTAAAAGTATATGGAATTGCCAAAAGTTCCTGAGTGTTTGATTATGAAGTTATCTAGCAGAAAGAGAAGTATGGAATTTGCAAGGGGAAATGTGTCCATTTTCTGAAGATTATGTAAACATATTAAACTATTTCATGTTGCTTTTTTTTTTCACTTCTTATGATGTACATTAATGAAAACAGTGTGTGTCCTCCTACTGCCTAAAAATAAAGTACAGTAATTAGGAAGAAGGTGAAATGGAGGGTCACCCTCTGGTTCCAGATAACTTAGATGTGTTTCTGTCTTTACCAACTTTCACTAGAATTAAAGTTTTAAGGATTGACTGGTTATAAGTCCTTAATTAGGACATAGAAATGAAGGGTAGGTGAGACCATGTCCCATAGTGAGGCAATTAAAGAAGAGGAAATATAGAGAGACCGTGAAATATACAAATTATTCACTTTGTATATAGCACAGGTTGTATAAGAACAGGTTATATGGAGCCCTAGAATTTATTAGAAAACAGTGTAGATACAAGTGTAGATAGATTATCCCCCAACTTAAAGCAATTACTTCAAGATTCCTCTGAAGCTGAAAATAAAAAACCTGAGTTTCAGTCTACTGGTGGTAGCTTTCTATAACTTAACTTGACACAAAACATTCAATATTTGTGTAACTTACCGTGCTGTAGATTAAAGGAAAAGAACTAAACCTGCTGGATGTCTACTCACTCTATTTCAGATTCTGTAACAGCCTTGCAAGTCAAAAGCTAACTATCTGGACAAAATTGAGGGTCAGAGAGGTTTAAAAAATGTACTCAGCCCACATAGCTGAGAAGCAGCGGAGTGGCAATTGAAAGTGAAGCTCATGAGTCTTCTCCATAACACCCAAGAGCACACGTTGAATGTTGATTCCTCTTACTTTCTTTCCTCTAAAAATCAGTTCATGTTTTCTCTTTTACAGCCAATAGATAAACTAGATAGATGGATAATAGATAAATGATAGGTATAAAGATAAGTAGATTACAGATAGATAAGCAGATAACAGAATTTTTAATAGAATTTTAACAGAATTTTTAAATTTTTAAATTTAATGAACATTTAAATATTCTCCATATCTCATTCAGTAGTATCATTCTTCCCCCCTTTTGTTAAGGGGCTTTAATAGAACAGTTGTTCAAATTTTCTTCTTCCTTAGATGAGATTTTGTCACCTCCAATGTTTGTTGAACTGCTAGGCTGGCTGGATATCTTAAAAACCAATCAATGAAGAAACAAACAAAATCATAGCTCATTCAAACTAATTTATTCTAAGCAGCATTAAGAAATGCATTACAGCCTGCAATTGTTTCTAATCAGTGCAATTTCAGAGGCTGGATAAGGGTTATGTTGCCTCCCAAAGTGTACCACATAAGCTCTAGTTTGAATATTTGAGGATTAAAGGAACACTCACTAGCTTTTATTTTCCGGTAAAATTACTAGCTAGTTCTTCCTGATCTTTTCTTCCAAATCCTTGCCCCACTTTTCCAAATGCCTTTCCTGACATGTTCTATCAGGTTCAGCTGGCCAAGCCTGAAAGAATAGTTGATCAAGCTCCACCTACATGTGACCATATATTCATAGTCCAACAAGTATTGATTCGTTTGATGACAAAATCCAGATGATCCAGATAACGTGGGTATTGTCAGTGCAACATTAGGGTCACTCATTCACTCATCTATTCATTGGAGACAAGTTAATAACAACTTAATTGAAACATTCTATACTTGGTACTGGAGTTACAAATATGAGAAAGACATTGTCCCTGTCCTTTTGTAGTTTGCATGCCCATCAAGGAGACCAACATGAGAAAATAGCATATGAATACTGCAGCAAGTGACAGAATAGATACAATCAAGAACAATGTTTGCAGTAAAGTGATCAGCTAACCCAGATTAAAAGTGAAGAAATAGGATTCAAAGAAATCTCAAGAAAAAGAGGAGAATTTGCAATGGTTCTCCAGAAATGGTCAGAAATTATTGGGCTCACTTGAGGAAACTACTAAAGGTATTTTTTTTAGTATATGTAAAGTCTTAAGGTAAGAAAGACTATGGTGACCTCAGGGAACCTGAAAATAATCCAGCATAGCACAATGAACTTTATATGCCTGGCTATAAACTTTAGTCTTTATAAGTAATGAAGAATCACTGAAGGGCTTTTTTGAAAATTGCATGATCATATTTTCACTTTGGAACATTTTTTGTATGTGGCACAGGGGCAAGATGGAAGTCTGAAGACAAGACCAAATAGGAGACCACTATGGTGATAAAAGTAAAAGACAACAGAGCTCACATGAAATCGAGAGGAGGGGCTAGAATGCAGAACATATTTTTTTTTCAAACAAAAGTTTTCACAAATTTATTACTGGACCAGCTTATTAGCAAAGAGCATATAAACAAAGAGAAAACTCACTTTCCCTATGAAACGTGGCCAACTGTCCAACTGATGACATGTTCAATTTGATGTGGTAAGATGATAGTGACCCTGATACATCATAAGTATGTGCCATCTCATGTGCAATTCCTTACAGACCCAGCTTGTTTCTTCTCCAGTGTCTGCTCTTCAAGTTGTACCTGATTTTATTACCAGTTTTCATTTGAATCCACTGGGGACTAGAATGATTTTGTTTTTGTTTCTTAGCCCGAAAACTCTTGATTTTGAAAGTCTTATGAGAGGATATAGTGAGAAATAAGTTTATCACATGCACCACAATGGCAGAGAAAGGGAGAGAAACCAGAACATATTTCTAAGAAGATTTACGGTCACTTGGTATGTAGTGACTGAATGAGAAGGTGTCTACTATGTTTGATGACCCGCTAGATTTCAGGCTTGAGTCACCAAGTTGTAGGAAGGAAAAAAAATAGAAAGACTTTCATGGGAGAGTAAACCTTATTGATATTTTCTTTAGATGATACCAAACTTCCATAAGTCCCCTGGTCACACACAAAAACCTAGAAGTTCAAAAGTAATTCACACAATTTGTAACATGAATTATTTTATAATGTTAAGTATTTAACAATGTTTAGAAATTCGGAAATGATACCAAAAAAAAAAATTAAACTTGGATTTCTGTTTTCTCTTAAGCCAAATATCCAGCAACTCTTGCCAACATATCCTCTTGATTACCAACCAAATATGAATAATCATGGTGTCAGTTTAGGCCAAATTTGTGCTAGACAGTTCATCAGAATTCCCATAACACCTGAATGTCTTCTCTACCCCAAAGCCAGCTTCATTTACTTTGTCAGTGGGCAAACATGGAGAGTCTTAAGAGAATCACTTTACAAAATCCTCAACTTCTATTAATATTCTTTCCTAAAATTGTTCTAAGAACACATCCTGCACTTCCAGCACCTCTTCTTCCACTTAAAGAAAAGCATCCTGGTTACTTGTTCAAATCTTAACATAGTGAATTGTCCAAGACTGTAAAATCCTCTCCAGATCAAACAAAGGTTCGTTTGAAATACTGGTTTTCCAGACACTTCGTTTATGGTTGATCAAGGTTTTTCTCCATTGAATATATATTTCTGTTATGGATAAAATATGACATTAAAATAGAAACATTTGGTCATCTATTGAGATATTGAATGGATATATAATTTAGAATAGGATAAAAAATGTAGTGATAATTTTTATTTCATGTCCTCATGATGATCCACAGGAAGAATCATCAGAGGATAAAGAAAATAAAAAGAAAGAAAAAACAGCAGTAAGACATTCTGACTGCTAACAATGTCTTTTTTTCTTAAGTATTTACGTGAAAGCAATCTCTTATGGATGATTCTCATTACTCTTTTGTAGGATGTGTCCTTTGCTGGAAAGAAAATCATCTCTGAACAACCAAAGTAGTATAAATTACTGATGATAATGCTTTGAAATGTAACCAAAGAAGGACAACAAAAAATTTTCTGAGAAGCAGACTCCATAAAAACAACTTCTCAAAGATAAAGTACAATATAGGCAACTCAAGGATGCACCAAATTAAAAACTCAGAGATGGAGAAAATGTGATTAGAAGACAGGGAGAATTTTGAATGCAGAAAATAAAAGAAATACTTTTTCAAAACTCCAAACAAAGTAAAAATAATATCTACCAAAAATGGGGAGGTTGGGGGAAGGGGGGGGAATATAACCTTATTTGTTTCTTCATTTTTCACAGTAGGGAGTTTTGGGAGAAGAGTAAACAAACCAGAGGGAGAATGGCAGGGAGAATCCTGAGAAAATAAATCACACAAGAGACATAGATTGCATAAAAGTAAAGAGATGAGATCAGCAGGTCTGGTGCAGCTATAACAGTAGCCAGCACCAAAGCCTGTGAACAGCTTTATTTATGTAGTACCTAAACAAAGTTTCTTACAGTAACAATGTTGCAAATCAGCAAGGAAAGCTAGAGGGAATGTTTTCCTCTTATAAGGCTGAGGGGAAGTAACTGGATAAGTAAACTGGGTTTTATCATAGACAGTATTCTTAAGGACATGAATCTTAGTACATGGAGTGAAGATTAACTCTAGGGAAAGAAGGCTATGTACTTTTAGGGAAAAGATAAGAAAGTATACATAAGATAAAAAGATAAGAAGCTACATGATGTCTGACAGAGGGAGCAAGGAAAAAGAACTATTGTATTTTAGGAAAGCAGAAGAAGCAGTTGGGAGCTGTCCCTTGAACACACCTCCTGGCTGTGGGGGTCTTGCCACCTCACAATCCACACTCCACAGGGAGCCAATTAACATCGCCTGAGATTGAAATATCTATTTTTAAAAACTCATTTATTATAATTTCAATATTGTTCATGCTCTTTTGCTGATTCTTTGAGAATATTATACACCTTATGAGTATAGCAAAGAAACTTGTTTTTATTTTCATTTTAGACTTAAAGCAAGTTAAATATGACTAAAACTTAATATACTAACTTAAAAAGACATTAAGAATACAATATAAAACAACTCATGCATTTATACTCACACGAGGTATAAACACAGAGACTTTGGAGCAGACAAACATGAACTAGATGACAAAGAAATAGAATAACTTCTGTTCCAGAGGCCTGGGAAAGCAAGGTCACTCAGGTGAACAAAGAGAGGTCAGATCAAGAATTTGGAGTCAAGCTCATACAATAGAGAGAGACTTAAATCAAGCACTGGTTATAGTGCTAGAGGGAGGAAAAATGCTAATATAGGGAATATAGAAAAACAGGATCAAAACTGGGTAAAGATATTTATGAAAACACCCAAAATGGACCTATTTCAGATGGCAGGTCTCCAAGCTTGGGTCAGCTTTTCTAACTTATAGGATCAATTTTCTAGTATGTATTTGGCTCTTGACAGCCTATGAATGCAAGAAAATCCATTTTACTTACTGAGAAAAATAATTAGAAGTTCCTTAAAAAAATAAGCTGATATGGAAAGAAGTATAGAGAATCCTCAAATTGCTAAAGGACACCTCCCATCTGATCCTGTAATCCCATTACTAGGCATCTACCCAGAAGAAAAATATCATTTTATCACAAGGACATTTGCGCTAGAATGTTTATTATAGCTCAATTCACAATCATCAAGATGTGGAATCAACCCAAGTTCTCATCAACACATGAATGGAGGGTCCCTTGAACACACCTGCTGGCTGTGGTGTACCATTCAGCCATAAAGAAAATGGAGACTTTACATCTTTTGTATTTATGGGTGGAGTTGAAGAACATTCTTCTTAGCTAAGTATCATAAGAATGGAAAAGTATCCAATGTACTCAATAATACTATGAAACCAATAGATAACACAATTGAATTCAAATGAGGAGGACAGGGAAGGGGAGAAAAAGGAAAGAGGAGGAAGGAAAGGATGGTAAGCTCTCACCCAATGGGCACAATGTAAGCATGTCTCCTGGGTGAAGGGCTCAATTACAACTTGAGCTTTACCTAAGAAATGTAAACAGTATGACCCTAATCATTTGTACTCTCATATTAATCTGAAGTTTAAAAAAGAAAAAATAAATAAAAGCAACTGAGCATAGTAACTGTGTCTAGGATGAAAACGAGCCATAGATTTCTTCATATTATTTATCCATTTAATGAACAATTATTTCCACAGAGAAATGATTCTCAGACATTTCTATCTCAAGTCTCATTTTTACTCTTAAAAATTATTGAGAATCCCAAAGCTTTGTTTATATGTATTATATCTATCAATATTGTTATATTATAAATTAAAACTGAGAAGTTAGAAAATATTCATTTAAGAATAGATATCTATTAGATATTAACATATTTTATTAAAAATAACTATTTCTTGACAACAAAATGATTAATGAGAAGAGTGGCACTGTTTGGGATTGTTATGAATCTGATTGATGCTTGGCTTAATGGGAGATGACTGGATTCTATAATAGTACCTACATTTGCATTCACTCTGTTATGATATCAATAGTAGAGTCCCAGAAAACTCTATACTTGGAAGAGAATGAGAATGAAAAAGACAAATACCATCTTAGAATCATGATGAAAGTAATTTCAACCTTCACATGTTCCCCATGGCCACATTTTGAGAAGCACAGCCATAGAAAATATTAGTAAGCACTTTAAAAAGTAGAACTCTACTCTTTGCTCTTAGGACTTTAATAAGTTTTCTAGATCTTATATCCTTTAGGTGAGCAAAAGGAAGAAATGAGAGGAACATGGGGCCAAATTGGGGAAATCAACATTGAGGGCTGCCTATCATCTTGCAGGCTCTGCACAGAGTTAACACTCTTCATTTCAGTGAGTTTCTATTGGTTTTCTGAGAATGCAATTCAAAGAGTTTTTTAGCCATAATCATTATGTATTTCAAAGTTGATCACAGTTGATCTCCAAAAAGCTAAAAACTGCAGCTTAGCTTTCCTGCTCGGGGATTCAAAGTTGCTGTTAACACCAATAAATTTCAAGGCAACCCTTTTTCAAAATATTATCTGTAGTTTGTTTACTACATGCCTCATAGTGGTAAAGGGCTTTACTTAGATTATTGCATTTAATAATCATATTAACTTTGGGAATTAGTTATATATTTTATAGTTAGTGAAACTTGTTAACAATTTTTGTTTTTGTGTTTGTTTCCTGAGTTTGATAAGTGGAAAGAGAAAAAGAAAGAACAAGACAAAAAGTCTCAAGGATTATTTTTAACACAATTTCACATCTGAAAAGGTCTATGAGCTCATCTAGGTTAATGGCTCTTAAACTTTTATTATTGTTTTCTTGTTCCAGACCTTTAAGTATCTCCCTCCCAAATTCCATCCCTCTCAAAAAAAATATACATGGAAACTTAATTATGAACACATTTTCCCCTATAATTTCAGGGACTTCACTGACCCTTAAAAGTCCACTAATAGATATTGTGAAGTTAGGAGCACCATTATAATTCTGCTGTATTTCACTTGAAGAAAGTGAACCCTAATAATACACCACTAATAGCAACTTAAAAGTCTGTTTAATCAGAACAAAGCTGTGTACCATATGCCAGCTCAGTGCATTTCCTACCATCTCTTGTTATCTTTTGAAAGTAGAGCCAAAGAAAAGTGGATTAGTAGAGGTATAGCTGAGGTTAAATGAGAACTCACTATAAGAGGCCATCTTTTTAAGTAATTATCAATGTTTTGTGTTATTTTTTTATTATAGGCATGTTATATAAACATCCAAGCCTGCTAGTAAAACAACCCAGTATGCTGCTATAAAGAAATAAAATTCAGCAGCACCTGTGGCTCAAGGAGTAGGGCACCAGGCCCCATATACCGCAGGTGGTGGGTTCAAACCCAGCCCTGGCAAAAAAGAAAAAAGAAATAAAATTCACATCAAAATTATCTTTACTTCGATTAATCATATGCATAAAAATTATGTACTTCACATCATGCTTTCTTTCAATAAAAACATACCACAACATAATAAAAATAATTTCAAAATTAACTTTATTTATTTATTTATTTATTTATTTATTTATTGAACTTCAGGATTTATTTAAATGGAGAAGCTGTCTGAACAGGAGGGAAAAGAAAATTTAAAAAATAACATCTATGAGAAAATAGCCAAAAGGCACATAGTACACGTTTTGTCCTTCCCTCTTATAGGTGAGAGACTAGAGGCAGCCCGGACACACTTTTAATTCCTGAATTCTAAACTTCATTGTACAAAAGGCCACTTGAACCATGTATTAAAACCCTCAGCCCAAGACAGTTTTTCAAATCTGAAAGCTCACAGGAGAGGTGGGGCTCAGATAGCATGGAATGTGCAGCCTTGGTCCCCGGGAGTCCTGGTGGGAGGGCCGAGGCACCCAGGAGGTAGCACCTCCTCATTCAGGCCACCCTGGGAAGATCACAAGAGTGAACAGGGAAACAGAGGGACGCTGAGTAAAGGTGAGAGGGCACAAGTCAAGTCCCGGCCCACACCGATCATTTCCATGATGGCTCATTTAGCGTTTTCTACCTATGTTATTGAATTCAATCCACTGAACTGAACTTACAATTTTTTTAAACGGTAATGGAAAACAGTTATTATAGAAATGCTATTTTTATGTTTAGCAATTAAAAAAATTACTAGCTTTTATAAAAATTCCTTCCAACAGATCATTAGAATCTAGAAAACAGCAGGAATTTCATAAGGACTGCGTGTAAGTTGTACGTTGGACTCCCAGACAGGAACAATTCCCATTGTGGGTGGCCAATAACACTGTTGTAGGTCATGAAATTAGTATCTAATGATAAATACTTTACTCTGGGTGAAGACTGCACAGTTATAGACACAATTGCATGTTCAGATAAAGCAGGAGTGACCTCGGGTTTGCACAGAGCTTCGAGCTGAGACCATGGCAATGCTCCTCCAGAGTCCTCCTCCTTGTCTTTAATTTTAGAAAGTCTGTCTATAGATTTAAGGATCTCAGTTTCAGCTCCAGAAACCAGCTGCTTTATGGAAGCCTGTGCACTGTTCATGACGACGTGGAGGTTCTGCAAGGCCACATCAGTGTTCAGCTTCACAACAGTCAAGCTGGCACCCTGGCCTGACCTTCAGGGGTCCTCAAACTTTTTAAACAGGGGGCCAGTTCAGTGTCCCTCAGACTGTTGGCAGGTTGGACTATAGTTTAAAAAAAAGAACTATGAACAAATTCCTATGCACACTCCACATATCTTATTTTGAAGTAAAAAAATAAAACAGGAACATATACGATATTTAAAATGAAGAACAAATAAAGTTAAATCAACAAACTTACCAGTATTTCAATGTGAACTATGGGCCGGCTAATGAGATAGCCAATGTCCAGTTCCATATTTGTCACTGCTAGTCTTAACAAGTGATGAAAGTGTGCAACAGTTAGTCTAGATTTGATTGGAGATTTCAGATGTTTCATTCTGGAAAAAGTCTGTTCACAGACATAAGTGCTACCAAAGATGGTTGCCATTTTAAGTGCATGGTTCCTGAGATTAGGATATGTCTCAGAGGGGACAGATGCATAGAAATTAGGAAGGCTGCTTATCTTGAATGCGTCTTTCAGAGAGTCACAATTCTGCAGTTCAGCCAGTTCCATTTGGTAAATTATATCCACATTTTCTCTCTTTCTTTCTTTTTTTTTATACCAAGATATTTTATTCTTAAAACAGGTCACAACACTAAGCTTTTGGCCCATTCTGCCACTGTACATGCTACAAATGTTTGCTGAGCAGCCAAGGAGTGCTCTTTCATAGCATGTCTGAAAAGTGAATAAAAATCCAAATAAAACAAATATTCAAATAGTTTCCATAGGAACACAGATAAGTGTGACCCCATCTCCTAATTTTACATATTGCTACATCTGTGCCAACCCTACTCTTACATAGACATTTCAAAACTAGCAATAATTAAGTTTAATGGTCCCCCCAAATCCCTTAATTCAAGCTAAACTCGCAGTTAACAGCTACAGAATGATATCTACACATTAATACTAGCTGAAGCACAAGTTGCTGAGTGACATTTCATTCCACTTTCCCAAGCACAAGACACAGGCAGAGTGCCAACATCCTGCTCTTCTACTTCGGGTAGGTAGTCAGGGTTCTGGATTTGCTGCACAAGTTGCCAAGTCAGTCCTCACATCACATAGTAGATAGTTGGCCTCTGGAATCCACTGAAAGTAGAAGCAGCAGCTACAGCGTAAGCACCCATATTTTCAAAGAGCATCCAGTCACCCACATGCATTTCTGGCAGGTCACAGTGCTCAATTATCTGGTCAAGGCCATCGCATGTTGGTCCCCATATGCTGGATGAATACTTCTCATCTAGTTTAGGTCTCTTTTGTAGAAGAGGCTTTACATGAGCATG
This sequence comes from Arctocebus calabarensis, assembly GCA_963573935.1. Taxonomy (NCBI): domain Eukaryota; kingdom Metazoa; phylum Chordata; class Mammalia; order Primates; family Lorisidae; genus Arctocebus; species Arctocebus calabarensis. Next base: position 17,587 of record CAUYON010206158.1, on the reverse strand, counting down.
ACCAGAAAGGATGCAATTAAACGATCTATATGCTCCATCATTAACATAATACATAAAGGTTTGTTCATTGGACTCATCTTCATCATCAGAGCCTATCTGTTCCTTTAATACAATTTTTTTGGCAATGATGTTAACTGCAAGTGTGAAGGCTGATGCAACATAATATCTGCCTGGGTCAGCTATGATTCTCACTCCAGAGTCTGATGGAAAGTACCTGTCCAATGCTGGGTTGATTACACCAGTGATCTCTTCAAATTTAAGCTTCATATACTCAGATTCAGGAAAGCCACCACCAATATAAAGCAGGTACATGCTGAAACCAACCTCAACTCTCATGTCAAAGCCACAGCGGACGTCAGAGATTGCCTGCACAAAGGTCTCAGGATCAGTACAGCCACTTTCTACATGGAAGCTGACACCAATGACATCAATATTTAGCTCTTTTGCCCATTCCAAAAGAATTTTGCTGGTTTTGAGTGTGGTACCAAATTTAACACTGAGTCGACAGACTGCTTTGGAATCATCGGTGGCAATTCACAAAACCAACTTGGCCTTTGGATGTGCTCTGGCAACTTTTATCAACTCGACTTCACTATTAAAAGTCATCATCTGGATTGCATTATTGGCAGCGTACTTAATTTGAGACACTTATTTACAAGGATTTGCATAGATAATACTCTCTGGAGGCACCCTGAGACTTTGCATCAATTGCATTTCAGTCTTGTTAGCACAGTCAAATCCTGTCCCAATGGCAGCGAGGGTTCACAATGGCTCTACTGTCTTTACATTTGACTGCATAAAAGGAAGTGACACGAGGAAGAGCTTTTAGTCATCTTTGGTGTTTCTTCAGAAAATCTCCAAGGTCTGCTACATATAAGGCATCTGTATCATCAGAAGAGGAAACTTCATTGATTTTTTTGGTCCAAGGTGTCCTTGGCTGTAAAATCTTCATCAAGCAAGTGGCAGTCAAACTCTTCATTACTAATGTTCATGGTTTCTTGATGCTTCTTTGAAAAACCAAGAGAAGGAATTTAAAGAAATACTTCCAGCTTCTCACAAAGGTAATTCTCCAGGAATTCTGAATTGCACTGTGTCCCCTAAGCAACAGTGGAAACATTCTTAGAGCATCCAGGTCCTGCAGGCCAGCCCCATGGAGAAGCCAGAAAGCCGCTGCCCATGCAGAGCTGGAGCCGGAGCTGCAGGATCCGGAGCCACAGGAGCACTCTGCTGCCCCTGCCACACCCGTCAGCACCTGGCTCCCACCTGCCAGAGACGCCAGCTGGGCCCGAGGTAGCACCAGAGCAGCAACTTTAGGGACTGACCTCCATATTTTCAATGCCAATAAAAAATGGGTTATGGAAAAGCTGTATGTCCTATTCATAGAGATGAAGCTCTTTAAATCTAAATTGGAACTCCTTTTGCAACTTTTCCAGTGAATCCACACATATTTTATTTGGGAATTCAACCAATGGTTTTTCCACTAACAGATTTTTCAGGCCAGGATGATTCCACTCCTAAACAGGACAGGCAGCGGAGGCAAAAACACCCGAAGGGCTGGATAAAAGTCCTCGGTGGGCCGCAAAGTGGCCTATGGGCCGTAGTTTGAGGACCCCTGGTCTAGAGAGCCTAATTGGCCTGTAAGACAGGACTGCTCACGTTCTAAACTGAGTTTGTGTTTCCATCCTTCCTTCTGACCCATCTCATACTTGCTGGTTGCCTCCCCTGCTCCTCCCCACTGCCCTGGATGGCCTTTGTCCATTCAGCACCTCAACCAAGCACACCTACTGACGTCAAAGACAAGTCTATGTCTGAAGCCCCCAACAACAGGTGTGTGAGGAGCTGTCCTCCTCCTAAGGCCCCGTGTGCATGTGAACACCACAGACACGCCCACGCACACTCACACACATACTAGTTACATAATTGTACAGAGACACACAGACACATGTGAACACCACAGACATGTCCACACATGCTCACGTATACACAAACACACATACACAGACACACAGACACATGTGAACATTACAGACATGCCCACACACTCATTCACACACACACACACACACACACTAGCACACACAAAGACATGCATACAGACACACAGATACAGGCAAATGCATGATATTTCATAGGCAGTAAAATCACATTGTTGGAAACAAGGCATATTACAGACAGAAAGCAGTGCCCTGCACTCCAGACCAAGGACCTCAAGATGCTGCTTGTGAGGCGGCTGCCCTTGGCCTGCACTTGGAGCTCCGTGTAGGACCTTATCGTGCAACCTCACTTGAAACTGCAACCATCTTCTGTCTGGGCATCATTTGCCTTTCAATTGGCACATCACAGATTGGAGACACCCAGAACCCTGAGATAAGATGTCACCTCGGCAAAAGCAAATGGTCTATTAAAATATACACCTAGAGCAGGTAGATACCAGAGAAAGTCACAAGCGAGCGTCTCAGCCATGCAGCACTCCTGGGACACACATACCTCAGGTATCAGCCTGCGCAGACTCAGGAGAGTGCGCGTCCTTCCTTGTGCTGGGACGCAGGCCTGTCCTGCAGCCTGTGCTGGGGGATCTGTGCGCCAGAGCACGAGCCATGATTAATGAATTGAAAAGAATTCTGGAAGGTGTATACAGGAAACTGCCTGTATTTAGTGTCATGATAAGACGGTTGGCAGCCAGCCTGAGAGAGACTTTCAGGATAATACGAGAGTCACTCCAAGGCCGGGGACCAGCCGTCTCTGTCTTCAGTGGGCAAACATGAGACATGAGCTAAACGGCATCGTAAGGGAGTAATTTGGGATACCAAGAGCTTCCTGAGGCTGAAAGGGGTCAAGGACAGAGAAAGAGATGGAATCTCCTTTCCTCAAGGTCTTTCAAAGTAAGTTCTGTTACCCAACTTTGTTAAGGTCGGATGTTCCCCTGAACCCAGAGTCAGATGTACCCCTGAATTGCTTATCCCACGGGCGTCTGCACCCTCAGTGGCGTGTTTTCCCTTCTTCTCCCATCTCCACCCACCCTATTCCCTTTCTTCACTTCCCATTTTTTCATTTACAAAAAATAAAATGTGTTCTTTTTCGTGTATGGCTCTGTGACTTTTGACAAGTACATACAATTATGTAACTACCATCATAATCAAAATACAAAAGAATTCCTCTGATCTCACATTCCTTTTTCTCCTTCAGTACGATTTTCCTTTCTGTCTGTGCACACCTGGTAAGATTTAAGGTCCATGAGAGGTCAGCACCAGATTGCTCCCTGCAGCCTGTTGGCGGCACAGGGAGGGGGAGAGGAAGCGGGAGGTTCTCTCATTGTCCCCTTCCTTAGGGGACCACAGCTTAGAAAGATGGAGAATCTGCTGATCTCCAGCTCCCTGATAGAACTGTATGTCCTGTTCATGGAGACATACAGTTGGTTGGGCAGAAAGGTGGAGAGAAAGTGAAGAAAAAAGCAAAGAAAGCCTCAAACACAGGGGGCTCAGACCAGGCTCTCCTACGCCTATGGAGTAAAGTTACCATGCAAAATGGACTGGTCTGTGGCACAGAGGGACCCTGGAAGCTGGAGCGACCTGTCACTGGAGGCCAAACTGGGCTCTGACTTTCCCATCTCCGAGCCCAGCGCCCCTCCAGGGACTTGCTAACTCTCCTTTCCTACACGGCCCAGGCTTCAGATGCCAAATGGTTTGGGGATGAATTTTTATTCAAGGATCTTGAAAGGTGAAGGTTTGGGTTGTTGGAATCAATGACTCACTGAATTTCAAGCAGGCTAGGTGCACACCAAGAGACACAGAGTGAGTGGGAAAGTATGTGGTTGTCGAGAGAGCAGAAAGTTCCTCGTCTGGTCAAATGCAGACCACAGGGTGCTAGAAGTGGGTGCTGAGAAGCAGCCATGTGTCTTGGCCCTGGCCTCCTTGTGCTGAGCTGGGACTTCCCAGTGTCCATCTCAAGTCTGGTGCTGGCAAGTGGGACTGCTGGAGGCTGACAGTCCTGGCCAGAATGTGTTGGCAGACTCAGAGTCCCTACAGCTTGGACAGTAGCCTGGCTGTGCTCGGAGGTCCTCATGCCCCCTTCAAGGACTGAGAAAGAACCCCTATCTGTGCTGAGTGGTCCTTGTCATCAGATAGCAAGCAAGGCCCTGCAGAGTCCCTGTGTCCATGCAGACATGGTTGGAGTGGAGGCTGCCCCATAACCAGAGGGAGGGTGACCCCACAGCAAAGACCAGAGGCCACAGAGGGGCCCATGGGTTGGGGAGCCCTGCCCATAGCAAGGTCTCCCCACTGCAGGGGACAGAGGCAGAGACAGGACACAATGAGTTTGTGAGATGCTGGGCTTGACTTTTATGACAACCCTAAGAGACCCAGGGACCCAGTCCCTGCCACTGTCATCCAAGTGGTCACTCTGTCTGTCCCTCTGCATCTCTGTCTTTCAGAAAGGTGAGTGTTTGGTTCTTTAAGAAGGGCTATGTCCCCATCCCCTCTCTTCTCTGTTTCTTCTGAATTCTATTTCCCCTCTTCCCATGTTTTCTTTACTATACATAGAAAAACATGTATTTCCAAGTTTAGGAGAAAAAAAAATTGTCTATTTACCATAAATAGTTATATATAAATCACATATCAAGTGAGGTGGGTACTGCCTGTAATCTCAGCAATTTGGGAGACCAAACCAGGAGGATGGATGAGGCTGGGAGATGAAGACCAACCCGCCTGGGAAACATGGTGATACCTGGTATCTATAAAAAGTGGGAAAATTAGCTGGTCGTAGTGGTGTGTGTATTTGTAGCCCCAGCTGAGCTGTTCTAGAGGCTGAGGGATGAGGATCACTGGAGTCCAGGAGTGTGAGCTGTGATGACCCTATTGCATTTGATGTATTCCAGTCCAGACAAGTGAGGCAAAACCACCCCACCCCCAAGAGTATTTGTTGTCTTTATTAACAGATGTAGTTTTTAGTAGTGGGAAAACAGATGGTTTGACCATCTTAAGTCTTACTTTAAAAAAGTGTTGTTTACCTTAGAGAACTGCTATTGGAAATTATAAACTACCATCCACACCACCAAGACCGTGACCTCTGCTCTGGACAAATCCCACACAAACTGGAGTGGTTGGAGGACGTGTTCCTGGCATCCATCTGTGTCCTCTGCATGCAGGTCAGGCCCACGGACTGGGTCGGCAGCACCTGTCTGCCCGGCAGGGAGCCCATACGTCCTCTGGCCTGACCCGTCCGTGTGGCTTGGGCCTTGCACTCACCCTGGGAATCTTCTGGGTCTGACATGTCGGTTCCTTCAGCTCAGCCTTGTCTTCCTTCAGCTGTGCTTCCCTGATTTGGGCAGGGTTGGGTCCCTGCACAGAAGTGGCTGAGTTCTCCTCTGAGTGGAACTATGTCTTTCTGCAGCTGCTGGACTCAGGACTCTGGTTTCACTAGGTGGGCCATGGAGGTGGGAGTTCCCAGATCAGGTTTTTTATTCCTTCGGGGCCTGGATTCAGAGTGAAAAGAGATACTCCTCTCAAGGGGAGCCCATGTTTCCTAGGACACCGGCCCGGCCAGATGAATAGGGAACATGAGAAGCGGGGGCGGGTCAGCTCTGGACGGGCTCAATGTTGATCTTTCCTCACCTGCTTTTAACAAGTCTTCGCCTTGCTGAAATATTTTTTTATTAAATTTTAATCAAAAGCACAAAAACAGATTGTTTATCATAGGAAAGACTAACCTTATTGTATGCTTTCCCTGCCCGGCCGGTCTCACAGATGTTAGTAACTAAACAATAGCTAAGTGTGCCTTGTCCGGGAGTTTGCGACGGCGGTGGCAAACTCTCCCCGGTCAGAGGGGACAGACTGCAGAGGCGAGTTGGCTTTGTTATGTGGATAATGGATTCCTTTCAATGTAGGTTCACCAAGTAAGCTCCTGTTTGACGGCTATTGATGACTCAAATTTTTAATTTTTAATTCGTATGTTTGGTCTCCTCCGGATAGTCTTATATAGTTGGTCTGAACTTTTTAGGATGACTCAAATTAAACAGGGAGCATAATGTGCTTTGGCCCCTTGGTTTACTTTTGGGGTGAGGGGAATGCAGCCTCCAGCAGGTGTAGCTGATGTGGCCACCTAGATGGACACTTAGCCCAGCCTCCCCGCCACAGGCCGGGGCAGCCTCCAGTTGGGCGGGCTCTGCTCCACACACACTCTCCACTATTGTTCCTGATCTCAGATACACTTGAACAGCTGAGTGACTGAAGTCAACCAGCATCCTAGCTGAAGAGTGGTTAGGAAAGAATTATACAGAAAAAGGCTTTCATTATCCTCTTAGGCGGGACAAATACCATTTTAAAATAAGATAATTATGAATCATTTGTATTCAATTTACTTTGTCAGGAAAACTGTCTAACTCTAATCAGATTTCTTCAATCTTAAAAATGTCACTGTATCCTGAACCATTTGGACAGATGTCCAGTCTCAGATTTCTGCCTCCTCCCTCAGGGAACTCAATATTTCCTTCAGAAAAAGCAGGACAGATATGACAAAAAAAGAAAGGCTATGTGGGCTAGGGCTAAGATAAAGGGGCTAAAGAAAATGATCGAATCCTTCAGCAGTAAGGCTACGGGCCAGCTCCATGCGGAGTTTCAGCTCTCAGTGTGGGCACGATGACTCCAGCAAAGGCACAATGACTCCAGCAAAGGCTGTCATTGCAGCCTCTTTTCACTAAAGTCTGGACTTCTCGGGAATATGTCTGTGTGTATTTCAACTACTATATGCCCATTAGCAAATGGCATTCCAAGATTCATTAGACTGTCCTCTATAACGTCAGGCGGTTGTTCTCATTTTAGAAACAAAATAAAATCACAACAAAATAAAAACAGAATTTTGTTTAACTTGCGAAGCAGGTCTGGAGAGACAAGTGCTGCCAAGGAGAGGCGGCCCCTTCTTCCTCAGCAGTGTCTGCTGTGGGTGCCAGGCCAGTCTTCCTGGTCACAGGGGCCACCGCAGGATCCCCGTTTCTCCACAACCTTGGATGTCTTAACCCTGGGCTCTCACACAGTGGTGTTCAGACCAGCAGCAGCGGCACCTAGGACTTGCCATGTGACTTCTTGGGCCCCACCCAAATCTGTGGAATCAGAAACTCTGGACAGGTGGAGTCCAGCAAGGTCTCTAGGGATCCAGCAGCACCCATGCTAAGACTGAGGACCCATGCGCAAATAAATAATCGTCAACAGAAAGCGTCTTCCATGCCAGACCAGTGCGTCGCTTCTCTGCTGGCATCTAAAGCACAAAAATCACACAGTGTGGACTTGCTTTTCACATGCACAAGTGATGCTGATGCTTATCAGATACTAAGAAAAGACTCCAGTGCTCACACGGGCTTCACGGGCTTGGTGATTGTTAATAACAGTAATCACAATGCTGGGCCAGGACACCTGCCGGTGGCTGTCTCAGGTGCAGGGGACCATGGGTGTGGGTGGGATGCAGGTACCCTGGACCTTCACACACACCTCGTCCTCACCGCAAATCTGAGTTTTGGTTTGTTTTAGACAAAGGAGTATCTGTGGTTCCCTTACACCCCGAGCTCAGGCTGGCTCAAAATGAAATGTAATCCTATGTATTAAAAATTTTTACATGTATTCTTTATAAAATTTACAGTTTTGCAAGGCAGATATGGATATTCTGTGTAATACAGAAAAAAAAAAATCCTGTCTCAGTGAAATTGAGCTTTTCCCAAACCACACAGCTGGAAAGTGTTAATTCTGGGCTCAAACCTACATCGTGTCTGAGTCCACGATCAACATGCGGCCCCCAGCATCCCAGAATTACCTCCCACCTCTCACTGACCTCATTCATTCTTCTGGACACTTTTGACAGAGCTTGTGAAGTTCTTCACAGAATCCTCCAGCTTGCAAATTCTGGTTTGGAATGTTTCAAAACCCAATTTACCATTTAAAAAGCAAAGACATATAAAGACACAGAGTTTTAGATTCTGAAGAATTCATTTTGTAAATACAGATGGCCAGATATGACGTGTGAAGTTGAAAGCTTATTTTTTTGTCTCCCAAATTTAGCATATGATTAACAAATTCCGTCATAACATGTTTAAGAATTCCTTAAGATGGAGGGAAAAAAACTTACTGATATAATGCTTTTATTAATGATTTTGATCTGGTTCTTCTGATTTCTGCAGATGATTTTATGGCTAAACTTATCCAAAAATAATTGAGATGATAAGATTTGAGATCCATTGTTCACATGTTTGTAACTTTAATAGTCTAAAATGGTTGGTAAATTGCCCAAAAAAGGGGAAATGCTTTTAAGCTGAATCGCAGGAGAATAAAGTCAGACCATTTACATTTGTCTTATCTTTTTCCTTCCGGACTCACTTCAAGATGTGTAAATGGGGTAGATGCCAAGATATTTTACGTTTTAAATTCTGAGATGTTTAGATAAAAGCATACTGCATTTGGATTGGGTTGTTGTGGAATTCTCCATCTAATCCTGGGGCTACTTCTCGAATCTGCTAGAGAGAATCCTCATTTCATTTTCTCTGTTCATGGCCATCAGCCTGTATTTCTCCTTATTCCTGAGGTCTTATTTGACTTCCTCTGTAAAGCCTCATAGAGTAAAGCAAACAAAAGTAGACAAACAAATACAATACACCAAATGCATTTGGGATTATTTTTGTTCACTGAAAATCGCCTCTAGAAGTGGCCACTTTACACAATCGTGGAGATTCAGGTCTCAACAAGCCGGCGAACTCACATGGAAGGGAGTCTCCTGCCTCGGCCTGGTGCCTGTCAGCACCTTTTCAGGACACCAGTGAGGCTGGCAGGACACGGCAGCGATATCTGCCTGCTGCTCAGTGTGACCTCGGAAGGGACGATTGACAAGGGGATTTCAATCGCACCCGCGGCCAATCCGTCATTCTCCCTGTCACTGATAAGCAGCCCAACAGGAGGACAGGAGGACAGGGCCAGAGCCCTGCCCAAGGGTCGCAGGAGCGGCCACTGTCACACATGAAATCTGTTCAACTGTAATGGTCTGGAGCAGGGTTGGGGACCCTCTCACGTTGGAGGGCCACATTAATTCAGCTCTAATCTTAAAATAAGGCTGCATTCAAGAAACCGTAATTAGGTATACTTTAAAATGTACATTATTTGGTAAAAATCCAACTACTATGTACTTCATAATTTCAAAAAGTTAAAACCATTTGTTAATTTTAACTGAACTTTTCATGACCTTGTTGTGTCTGCTTTTGGGGGGGAGGCATTTGAATATTTGGTGGCAACAGGTGCAGTTTCAGCCGGTCTTATACGTGGGCATTTGTCACACACGACCTTTCGGGCGTCTTGACTTGGGGGGTGGAAAGTGCACATTCACAGCAATCAGTGGTTGAAAGCAACAAGACGTTTTGTGGGGGATTCTGCTGAAGGCAGGGATGTTCTACTAAAATTTTCAATATTTCAATTGACTCTTTCTGAGCATTGAACAATGCTTTCAAAATGTCATCTGCTGAGAGCTCAGTCAATTCCATCTGCCTTGGTGATACAAACCAGCTGAGGCTGAAATGCTAATTTGAGTGTGATGTCATGTTTCTCAAAGTCAGGGAACCTTTCATTGCATTCTCCAATTAATAGTTCCACTACAGTTGTGTATTCTTCAGGTAATTTGTGAATATCATACTGCTCACCAGCGACCTTTGCCAACTAGTGAAAATGTTCATGTGAAATTTCCTTTTGAAGAAGAAGGAGATTTTGTAAATGCTTGATTTTTTTTTTGACAAGTGTCATACATAGACTTAGTTTTACCTTGCAAAGAAATATTCAAATTATTTTTGTTTGACATGATATCACACAGAATTTGTGCATTCCTGTAGACACCTTCTTTCAATAATTCACATTGCATATATAAAAAAATATGTGTACCACTAATATTCTGAAATTTAAAAAATAATTTCACATTAATGATTCTATTTTTCATAAAATTTGACTATCTGTTCTTACAGAGATAAAATTTTGGCTGACACCTGTCCCTGCCATAGCCAACACGCTTTAGAATGAATGATACCCCAAGTCCACACTGGTGGTTCAACTTTAGGTGTTGAAACTAAACCGAACTGAAACTGATGAAGCCATGTTGCATTTCCATGAAGATAGTTAACAATACTTAAAATTTGTTGTGAAGTGTGACTTAAAACAGTAATGTTAGCATAGAGATGTTGCTGGTTCAAGAAAAAAATAAAGAAAATGAGAGCATCTGGCCCTGGTAAGGCTTTTTTAAATCTGCCATAAACCCTCCATGCCTTCCTGTCATGGAAGGTGCACCATCTGTGCACACATTCACTAAATTGACCAAATTCAGTCCAGCTTCACAACTTTTATCTTGAAAGTTGTTGAAGTTATTTATTCTATGGGTTCTGCTCTCAAGAATAATTATTTGTAGCAAAGAAAATCTTCTGTTATGACCTGAATGGAGTCTAAAACCTGTGCTGATTTGGCAGTGCAGGTTGATTTGCCCAAATCAATTGAATGATATAGAGAGAGAGAGCTTTTGAAGCATTGCATGACATTGTTCTGTTAAATTGAAGGCCAATTCATGCTGCCCGTCAGTTATAGTTCTCCTTGAAAGAGAACTTGTTTGTTTATTTGAGACAGAGTCTTCCTCCATCACCCCATATTGAGTGCCCTGGTGTCACAGCTCACAGCAACCTCAAAATCCTGGGCTCAAGTGATTCTCTTGCCTCAGCCTCCCAAGTAGCTGGCACTACAGGTGCCTGCCACAATGCTCAGCTAGTTTTCTATTTTGAGTAGAGACAGGATCTCACTCTTCCTGCTCAGGCTGGTCTCAAACTCCAGAGTGCCTGGATGGTTGTTTGCACTTTGAGACATTGTTGAAGTTTGAGCATCCCACAACTTGGACCACACATTCTTCCACAGTTTCTACATCACCAACTGACTTTTCTTTTTCCTGAGTGTATCAGCTACTTTATAAGTTGCTTCAGAGGCATTATTTGTGGATCTTGTTGCTGCTGGAAAGAATTGCCTTTGCTTTTGCTTTTTGTCTTTTAGTTTATGCAGTACAGCCTTTCCCACCCCTCTAACTTAAAATAGTTCTGGTCCTTACGAGTGCTATAATGCTGATAAGCAGTGAATTTCCTTAATGTTGAGATTGCAGTATTATGAAGCAAGAAAATCATCTTATCTATAGGAGAAAAAGGATAATATTATGATGCTCAATCCTCATTTAAAAGTATTTTTTCTTCCTTCAGCATTTTCTTGGTTTTCTTTGACATGACAGGTTGTTAAAAAGACAGAATGGAAAAATACCGTCAAGCTGTGCAACTATTCACAAATTCAGCTGTTCACAAACAAAAGCACAGTGCACTGTTGGCAAAGGCTGGTGACACACTGGTGTCCTCAGACCCCATAAACTATCCTCAGTCAGCCTGGTATGGTAGGGGTGCCCGTCAGGTGGGGGAGTTTAGAACTAAATCACAAGCACTAAAGCCGTAACCCTTAGGGCTTAGTAATATTGCAATTGTGCTGGTCTGTCCGGGAGGACTACTTATTCCTTGGCATTTTAAATACATTCATTTGAAAAATAAAGTAAAAATATAGAAGGACAAAAAGGTATTAATAATAAATATAAAAGGATTTGATCTGTGAAATTTGGATTCAGTCAAAAGGCCACACTTAGGGCCCTACAAGGCCACATATGGCCTCATGGCAACAGGTTCCCCATCCCTGGTCTGAAGTAAACATGCAAACATTTACTCAACGACTGAAACAAGCTCATTTTCTGCTTCCTGGTGGTAAATAGGAAGGAAAAAGAAATCAGTGGAGTCACTACATTTTAAAGACAAATAAACAAAAGTTCTTATTTAGTTAAATTACAAGAAATGGCCATTGACTCTTGAGATGTCTCTGCTGCCTTTCATCAGGGTGGCTTAGAACCACTCCCTCCGGCCAAGAAGTGCCTCCGTGCCCCTCCGTCCCCCTGAACCCGCTCACACTGTGACATGGACAGAGGAAACTCTAGATTAAAATGCGAGATGGTGTTTCATCTCCTGGAAGCTACTGACATCAAATTCCTTTGTGACTTGAGCTTTGCACTAGCAAACCCCGGAAAAGCCCTGCAGAGGGGCCACACACTGGGTGCCTTGATTATCACAGGGGGCTCCAGGGCACTTTCCAGGTGGAGCCGAGCAAGACGGAAGCCACACTGCTAGGATGAAGTACTCAGGGAAGCGCAGGTGCTGTGTGCCATCCCGAAGGGCTTTGGCCACTGACTCCTATTTCAAGACCAGGAATGATCTGGTGAACCACTCAATTCCATCTGCGACTGTAAAACTGACTTACTTGGGAAAATGGGGAGTGATATGGGGCATTTTACTTTAAAGTCAACCAGGTCATGATGTGTGCATGGTGTCTAGGGACGTGTCTATGTACAAATCTTCCAAGAATAATAACTCCCCCGCGACCTATCCTGATGGATCTTAACTCAGTGTCAGAGAGGCATCTCCACGTCTAACCCAGATTCTCCATGCTGTCATTTAATCCCATTCCTTTCGTTCTGCCTGGAGTAAAAATGTAAGAACACTATTTGGCCGCCCTCCCGGGAGGCAGTTTTCATGTGTTTTAAATAGAGATAATGAATCATTTCATTTTCTGGTCCTTCTGGTAAGCAGATCCGACCACTTTCATTTTTTCCTCCAGTTTGCATTTTCAACATCTGAAATGATATCATGGTGGCCCCCGGGGACACGTTCCCTGTGTCAGGGTGACAGGGTCTTAGACAACAAACTCAGGGAAATTTCTCCAGAGTCATCAGCAACCATCTCTTCTTCATCCACAGGGATACGTCATCAGGTTGACAACTTTAGAGAGAGCCAAAATGGAAAGAATTTAGACTCCACCCAGAGATCTTCGGTCTCCAGGGAAGAGGGTGTCTACACCAGGGATAGGGCTTGGCCACCTGTCCCTCCGTGGCATGGCAGCCAGTGGGGCTCCACACTACCCCTGCTGTCTTCCTTCTAGCCAGGCTGATGAGATAGCTTCACTGGGCACCATCACCAGAGGAAGGGACCATGACAGGGTACCCCAGCCCCTACAGCCCTGGGTGTGAGTACATCCCTCTGTCCACATGTCAGGAGGGGTCCATGGTGCCACGCCTCCTCCCTGGTCCAGGACAGGGAAGCAGGCGCCTCCTCGGGGAAGGGCTCCGGGAACACTGCTCAGGAGTGCACTGTACCCCGACATCAACTGTAACACGGTGTGACTGGGACAGCAGCATTTACAAGGGGACACAGAGGACTGATAGTCAATTGTAACAAAGATACACAATATATGCCATTTTATATACATCATATAGAGAGGGTACACATAATAATCGTATTTAAATTACACTGCTGTTTTTGCGCCCAGGAGTCATTTGTCATTTTCACATTCATGATTTCGTGCATTTATCATTTAAAATGTTTAATATGTGTCACAAGATAGCATTAGAATAATGGTGCAAAACTCCTGAATTTTGCATTCATGATGCAGCCACGAGGCTTGGACATTGCAGGAGAGAGAGAAGATGGAGGAGAGGGACCTGGGAGGCCTCCAGGCAGAAGGAGGCCCCGCTGCTCCTTAGAGTCCACAGAACATCCACAGCTGCCCAGCAGCTCTGGAGAGGTTGCCAGCAGTCCTGCCTTGGCCAGAAACACCTGCTACTGCAGGGATTGAAACCACAAGGAACCGGTTCATCAAGCAGAAGGAGGAGGATGGCTGGGGACTGGGGACCCTTCCTTCCTTCAGTGGCTTCTGGGCTGGGGACTGGGACACCCCCTGCCTTCAGTGCCTGTTTCTGCTTTTAAAGACTGGCTGGCAATTTTTAGCCGTGAGAGGACAAGAGGGTCTGCCCACGTTCCTAGACTGATGGACAAGTGAGAAAAACGAATACCCTCAAGGACGGGGCTCTTTAGAATGGTTCTAAGAATTTTTGCAGATCAAATAGCTTCCATTTGAGTGCATGCCCTTTCTGAAAGTCGGGAGGGTGTGAGCTGAACCAGACATAACCCTGTATTTTTCAGCAGCAGACTCAGCCCCAGGAGCATCTCCAAGGCTCTCTGAGTAGGTAGGATTCCAGCATGGGGAGCGGACAGCTCTAAACTCACATTATTCTTGAACTTGCTTGTACCCTTGAGGCTTTTAAAGAGAGGGGGATTTTTAAATAGTCTACTTGACCTCCTGCTATGAAACTTCCCAAGTGCCTGTTGAAATGTGTGTGAAGACTCCTGAAACATTTCAGGATGAACGGCACCTGCTTGTCTTCTGCTGACTTCTTGCTCTCCGTGGAGAAGGAGATCTGAGGTAAAGACCAGTGTGCTAACGATCATAGTAAGTGTGGTCAGGGGCACAGAAACCCACAGAGAAAGGGACCCAGCCGACAAGGGCGTGGCCTCAGACTGGCCAGTGGCTTGTTCCCACAGTGAGCCCAGGCTGTGGACCCTTCCCAAGGCTGGAGAGTGGGCTTTCATGTGGGTCCAAAGGTGCTGGACTGCCAGGGACGGACAGGGGAGCATGCTGCACCTCGGCCGAATGGCTAAGGGGGCTGGGGGGTGTTACAGGGAAAAATACTCAGATGTTACTTTGGCTGGAAAAGCGCTGAAAGGTCGGGAAGAAAGTCCTCAGGAAAAGTACAGAGAAGGTGATAGGCTTCTTGGGGAGGCCCAGCTTGTCCTCTGCTGCTATAATTTGGGAAGAGAATCCTATGGAATCTGATAATGTTTCACCAGGGCCCACATCTTCACACGTCCTGTGCCCCAGGTTGTGCCAGGGCCAAGTTTCTCTGTGTCTCTCTAAGGACACCTGATGGGTTTAGGGGCCACACAAATAACCCAGGAAAATCTACCTTTCTCAAAGTCTTTATTTTAATTGCATCTGCAAGAATTTTTTTTTTTTTTTTTTTTTTTTTTTGCCATTTAAAGTAACATTCCTAATTGGGGGATTAGGAAATCAGTACCTTTTGGGGGGGTCATTTTCATGCTAGACATGGAACAAGTCAGGGAAGACTAAAAAATGTATCTATTTCTCACCCAATATGTGGTCCCTAGTTAGGTGCAAGAGGTTAGTTTTTTTGTTTGTTTGTTTTTGAGACAGAGTCTTACTATGTTGCCCTCTATAGAGTACTGTGGCATCACAGCTCACAGCAACCTCAAACTCTTGGACTCAAGTAATTCTGTTGCCTCAGTCTCCCGAATAGCTGGGAATATAGGTGCCCACCACAGTGATTGGCTATTTTTTAGTTGCAATTGTCATTGTTGTTTGGCAGGCCCAGGGTGGGCTCGAACCCACCAGCTTTGGTGTGGCTAGCACCCTAACTACTGAGCCAGGGGGTGCCGAGCAAGGAGGTTAGTTTAGACCAAAAAGTTCAGCAGTTACCTTTTTCCTGTGCATTTTTTCCCAGTTTCTCTTCTGCAATGTCATCTTTCCTTGGCTCAGTTAGAGACATGAGCCTCTCAGATACAGGCAGCAGTGATGTCCAAGGAAATGTGTGACCAGGAGATGTCACCTCCTGACCAGCAGTGGGGCTTTGGGGCACCAAGTCAGAGACAGCCAGAGTGGCAGGGGAATATCTGTTACTAGGTAGGAGCCTAGCAAGGGCAACATCATATTGCAGGCCAGTTGAAACCCTGTTAGAAATCGAAATTAAGGCTGAGTTCTAAGAATAATCATCAGATATCCAGGAAGGAACTTTTTCCAGAATCCAGACCAACGTGGTGTGGGAGGATGTTCACACGCCCAGAAGTGCAGACATTGCAGGATGGTAAATAAAGGGCCATATGTGTCCCAGTCTGAAAGATTAACACTAATGTTTACTAATGAACAACACACTTGATGCAAGTAAGTATCTCCCTGAACTACTTCATGCAGTAGTTAGCACATAGTGTGAGCTGAACAAATATCCATGCCATCATTATCGTTTCATCCTAAGGTTCGATAAACACACGTAGGAAAATCCTGTTCTATGAGAATGATGAAACTGTTAGGATGTCATTGGGCATTCTGGGAAAGAGGCAGGGAAGAAGGGACACAGGAGAGGGAGGCGGAACGGGCAGCAAGGGCAGGTGTTTGGGGAGATGAGGAAGAGAAGAAGGCTGAAGCCGTAAGTAGCAAATCAGGGATCCTGATGGGCAGAGACTAGAATGCAGTTCTAGAAGAAAATAATGTCACAGTCACTGGAGACAAACTAAACCGGAAGAGGAAAATGACAGAGTCTGGGAATGATGAGAGAGAAGATCCTGGTGACAAAGGACAGGAAATCAAGATCCAGACTGCAAATTGTAAGTGCCAGGAAGAAGCAGGCATGCAAAACACACCTAAAACATGTAAAAGTTAGCATTAACTCACCAAGTTATAAAAAATCTAAAAAAAGGTTCTTTTCAGAGAATGCAGATTATAAAAGTAAAATATGAATCACACAAAATGTATACATGATCTATGTACAAATGATAAAATAAAAATAATTAAATAATTAAAGTTATATCATTTCCTTAATTTCAGTAAGTATTTGGGGAAAAAATTGATCAAAGGAACAAAAAGTAGGCTTTGAATGAGGCAGCCTAGAAAATAACTCAATAAAGAATGTAAAAATCTGGAAGACAATTTAGAAGCATGACACACATTTAAATCTATTAAACCCTCACATGTGAGTGCTAATGAATGTAGTTTAAAATATTATTAGAACATTTGTGAGGCAACATAATATAATATTTGTATTCTATTATCTGTGATGACATTTAAAAATAGAAGAGGGTGACCCAGCAATGAATTAGAGCAGGAGTCCTCAAACTTTTTAAACAAGGGGCCAGTTCACTGTCCCTAAGACGGTTGGCAGGCTGGACTATAGTTAAAAAAAAAATCTATGAACAAATTCCTATGCACACTGCACATACCTTATTTTGAAGTAAAAAAACAAAACGGGAACAAATACAATATTTAAAATGAAGAACAAATAAAGTTAAATTAACAAACTTACCAGTATTTCAATGGGCCCACTTTTGGCTAATGAGACGGTCAATGTCCAGTTCCATATTTGTCACTGCTAGTCGTAACAAGTGATGCAAGTGTATATCAGTTACTCTACAAGTAACTAGATGGTTGGAGATTTTAGATGTTTCATTCTGGAAAAAGTCTGTTCACAGACATAAGTGGTGCCAAAGATGGTTGCCATTTTGAATGCACGGTTCCTGAGATTACGATATTTCTCAGAGGGGAGAGATGCATAGAAATTAGAAAGGCTGCTTGACTTGAGTGCGTCTTTCAGAGAGTCACAATTCTGAGGTTCAGCCAGTTCCATTTGGTAAATTGTATCCACTTTTTTTTTTTTGTAATTTCAAGATACTTTATTCTTAAAACAGGTCACAACACTAAAGCTTTGGGCTCATTCTGCTACTGTACAAGTTATAAATGCTTGCTGAGCCACAGAGGGGTGCTCTTTCATAGCATGTCTGAAAAGTGAATAAAAATACATATAAAACAAATATTCAAATAGTTTCCATAGGAACACAGATAAGTGTGACCCCATTCCTAATTTTACATATTGCTGCATCTGTGCCAAGCCTACT
>CAUYON010206155.1:0-15044 GCA_963573935.1 Arctocebus calabarensis | reverse complement strand
TTAAGTGATTCTTTTGCCTCAGCCTCCCAAATAGCTGGGACCACAGTGCCCACCACAACATCTGGCTATTTTTTGGTTGTAGTTGTCATTGTAGTTTGGCAGAGCCAGGCTGGATTTGAACCCACCAGTTCCAGTGTATGTGGCTGATGCCCTAGCCGCTTAAGCTACAAGGCATCGAGCCATGTTTTTGTTGTTTTGATTAAAAAAGTAATGCATGCTCATTAAAGAAATTTGGGAAGTTTAAAAATGAG
Source organism: Arctocebus calabarensis (assembly GCA_963573935.1). Classification (NCBI taxonomy): domain Eukaryota; kingdom Metazoa; phylum Chordata; class Mammalia; order Primates; family Lorisidae; genus Arctocebus; species Arctocebus calabarensis. Next base: position 14,793 of record CAUYON010206155.1, on the reverse strand, counting down.
TGACTATGGAAACAAAAGCTACCTCATATCTAGAGATAATCATGCCACATTTTATTGATTTTTTTTTGCTATAGTTATGTTTTATTGATTTTTATTCAGATATTCATGTGATCAAATTTGTATGCAGTTTTAGATTTTGCTTTTTTCCCTTAAAGTTTTATCAAGAACACTTACATACAACAAGAAGAATATTTAAAAATACGATTTTTAATCATGATATGGTGTTCCACTGGGTAAAATGAACCAGGGTTGTAATTAATGCTGTAATTTCCTTAGTGTCAGATGTTTTGGTTGTTTTTAGTGCTATATTACTAGAAATAATGTGGCCATAAAATCTTTCATTAGCATCTCTGTCTGCATCTCTGAATATTTTATTAGGACTAGTTCGTAGGCCTGTGATTTCTGGCACAAAGGAGATGAGTTTTCTTTTTTTATCTGCCTGAAGGTTTGACGAGGTGGGAGGGAAGTGGTTGATGCCTTTGTGTGAGGATATCTGGCTGGTTTAACCCGTCATTGACACATGACTCACTGTAGCATAATTTTGGCATTACTACCACGTGGTGGCAGTTCCACAGATTATAATCAAAATACTTTGGAGGAAACACAGGGCATCTTGCAATACATGTTGGACTTAACCTTTTCGGGAATATCTGACTTACAGCTAAATGCCATAAAAGTAAATGTAAAAGTATATAAAAAAGACTTAGGAGCACTTTTGTGGACCTTAATTGGGTCTGACTCAAAAAACAACTTAATAATATATTACATTTAGGCTTGGCACCTGTAGCTCTGTGGCTAGGGTTCCAGCCGCATACACTGGAGATGGCGGGTTCGAATCCAGCCTGGCCCTGCCAAACAACAATGACAACTACAACCAAAAAATAGCCGGGCATTGTGTCAGGCACCTATAGTCCAGCTACTCGGGAGGCTGCGGCAAGAGAATCACTTATGCCCAAGAGTTGGAGGTTGCTGTGAGCTGTGATGCCATAGCACTCTACAAGGGTGACATAGTGAGACCCTGTCTCAAAAAAAAAAAATTACATTTATTAGATAATTAGAAACCTAAAAGGTGACTGAATTTTGATAATATTGACACCATGACTGACTTTTTAGGTGCGATGTTGCAAGATGAGTCTTTATGGGGTGGCACCTGTGGCTCAGTGAGTAGGGCGCGGCACCATATACTGAGGGTAATGGGTTTGAACCCGGGCCCGGCCAAACTGCAAAAAAATAGCTAGACTTTGTGGTGAGCTCCTGTAGTCCCAGCTACATGGGAGGCTGAGGCAAGAGAATCACCTAAGCCCAGGAGTTGGAGGTTGCTGTGAGCTGTGACGCATGGCACTCTACCGCAGGCGATAAAGTGAGACTCTGCTTCAAAAAAACAACAACAACAAAAAAGAAAGATGAGCCCTTGTGGTAAAACACTGACGTTGAAATGATAGGATGAGGTAATTTGAGGGATAGTTGATGGGTCAGCTCTGTCCTAGGATGGGTTGATGTTAATCAGATCTATGGGATAGAAACAAAGGAGCTTGTTTATATCAGAGGTCAGCAAATTCATGCCCGTGTTCATATATTTTCTCTGGCTGATTCTGTACTACAGTGGTAGAGTTGAATCATTGCAACAGAAACCATCTGCTCTGCAAAGCCAAAAATATTTGCTATCTGGCCCTTTACATAGAATTTGCTAGCCCTTGACTTACACTAGTCTACCTACTTCTGTGTATATTCACAGTCACTCATAATAAAATATTAAAAAACTAATTGATGTAAAAAGGCCTAAATGGTCCCTACAACTGCTGCCATAGAGCATCATTTATCTACTAACATCGTCTCCAATACATTAAATCACAGCTGAACTATCTGCAGGGTTATTCTTTTATACACATTTGTAATTGTGCATCCGTATAATTGTATTTGTAATAAATACACATGTGGTACAAAATTCATAAGGCATCACTCATCTACCAAGTTCCCCTTCCTGGAGTCTCTCTTGTTTGTTTTTTGAGGGATCTGCATGGACAAATATAATATGAATGTATAATATCTTTTTCTCCCCTATAAAAATGAAAGCATATTATTATATATTTCTCTTTTCTCAGTTATTACATCTTGGAGATGTTTCCTTGTTAGTTGTATAATATTGAATTTACACATATATGTATAATAAAAGGTGTGTGTGTACATACTTTTTGGTCTTGGTTTATTGTGAGAATTATAGGGACACAGATGCAACAGACAAGAAATCGAACCCTGGAGAGAGTGTGCATGGGTCAGAAGCAGAGGGTGGGGTGGGGACCTTTGGATACACTTCCCCATTCCCATTCTGAAGAGCAGGTGCAGAAAGAAGTTCAACAAGTTGAAGTTTGTTGAATAGTTGAAAGTGCAGTCTCCTCTTTATTCTCCTTTTAAACACCAAGGATGGACCAATGTCAATTAGCAAATTCTGTTTGTTCTCCCTTCAAAGTATCTTCACAATCCAAGCGCTTCTCGCTCCTCTCCTATTTGATCTGTGGCTGGGTTACCTCCCTCTCTGTCTCTGCTGGTCCCTTCCTTGTTCCCTACATCCATCCTTTCAAGTGAAAGACAGATTACAGGCCCTCTTTGCTCAGAACCTTCCAAGCCCTCATTTTATTGATAATATAAACTAAGAGCCTCAGCAAGCCTTAGAAATCCCTGATGATCCTCTCACCTTATGACCTACTTCCTCCTTCTCTGTGCAGCCACCCTGGCCTCCATCCTCCTCTTCCCAGAAAGCCTGTGCCCTACATTCATGTGGCTCAGCCCTTTCTTCTTCCAAGGCTCTGCTCAGATGTCACCTCCTCAGAGAGGCCTTTCTCAACCTCTCCATGTAAGCATGTAAACCCCTCTGCTGGCTTTCCTCTCTCCTACTCAGGCTTTCTTATTCTTCTCCCCAGTCGACATCCCTTCTGCATTGTTTCCCAAGGCTGCTGTACAAGTGACCACAAGCTCACTCTCTTCAAACAACAGACATTCACTGTTGTGCAGTTCGGGAGGCCGGAAGTCTGAGCTCCTGGCTTTGGCAGGGCTGGCTCCTCCCGGGTGCTCTGGAGAACAGTCCACTCTGGGCCTCTCTTGGACTGTGCTGGAGGCTGCATTCCTGCTGCTCCTTGGCATGCCAGGATCACTCCAATCTCTGTCTCCTTTCACTTACCTTCTTCTCCTGTGTCTCTTCCTTTCTCTTCTAAGGGTGATCCTAACCCAGGACAATCTCATCTTGAGATCCTTAACTTGTTTTACATCAGCAAAAACACTTTTTGCAAATTAGGTCACATTCAAAGCTCCCAGAAGGACATGTCTTTGGGGACCACCACTCAACTCACTACGCTTTGTATTCCTCAAAAGTTTGCTGGTCCCTTTTGTGCTTGCTTTCTCCCCAGCATAGGATATAAGTCCCATGAGAGCAGAGTTTTTGTCTGTTTTTATGCCTGGTGTTCTATTACCAGTGACTAGATAATGTACAGCATATGGTGGGGGATGCAATGAGTATTTTTGAAAGTGAATTTACAAATGAATTACTGAATGAAGTTTTTGCCAGCAGCACTTTTTTTCTCAGACAATCTAAGATGCCCCTGGGTTAATACGTCACTTACCAATAAAGTAATTGGGAACATGAGGATGGAGTGTGCAACATGGCCTATGTAAATCAGTGACTCAAGTCTAAAATAACTCACCAAGAGTCCATTAATAGCTAGAACCTTGAAAATTGGAAAAATCAACACTTACAATGAAATGGGAAAAATCACAATCCCCGGTTATTTCTTCCCAGAGGGTCTGCAGAGCTTAAGAGTGAAAAAATTCCTGATTTCCTTTAATGTTGTTATCTTATCAGTGACTTGTGAACTCTAAGCATAGTCTTGAACTTTTAAAAAATGGGAATTACATAAACTTTGACCTTATATAATAGTGCATGGTCAAAAGTTAGATCATAGCTCAAAACTGGTGTGTTTGGGCAGAGGATTCTACTTTGAGGCCAGAAATGGGCTGGAGTCCTGTGATCTTGGGGACAAGACCTATCTACACAGGGCCACATGTCCCTCTTCCTGGTCCAGAATGAAAGAGGCTCCCAGAAATGTGTTTGGGAGGAGCAGAGAAAGATAACAGGATTTATATTTTGACTCAGGGTTTATGGTTAGGACAGACTCTCACAACTGCCACTCCACTGGGCCCCTATACCTTTCCCAGACTTCCTCCTGTGGGAAAATCATTCCACTTGCCTTATGGAAGGCAAGTGGAATGATTGCCTTGACTTGTCCTGTGGTTCTGCTCCAGGAAAGTGTTCCAGTTTCTTCCAAGTGCTTGAGAGGACCATAGCCAAGGATAGATCCTCAGGAAGATTTTCTGTTCTTTACAATTTATTATTCTCAGAGCTGTTCCCAGCTTTTAAATTCCAAACAAGAGAATAAGGGGCATTGAATGGTCTCCTCGAGTGATCTTTTCTTTCAAATATCTTTTTTCCCCTCTGACTATCTGAGTAATACAGGCTTATTGTTCAAAATTTGTGAAAGAAAAAAGAAGAGTGTTAAAAATAAAATCCAAATACCAATAATTTCACCACCATAAATCACATCTATCGTTTTGGGGTTTATTTTCTTTCAGAATTATCTAAATGAATATCTACATGCATGAATGTTTATGTGAATATAGTTGTACTTTATGATTACAAACTTGTATAGGTGTCCATAAAGTATTTTAAATAGACAACTATTTTAAATTGCACATGGACTTCATGGACACCCTGTATTATAAAATTGTTAGATTTTTGTGCATAACTTTTCAACATTTTATTGTGAAAATATTTAAACATACAGGAAACTGAGATAATTGTATAGTGAGTACCCATGTTCCAACCATGTAGATTCTACTAGTAATAATTTACTTGACTTGCATTATCACCTATCCCTCTTTTCCTCCATGCTTCTTTCCTTTGTTTCATCCATTCCTTCTTGCCACTTTCCCTCCACATATCTCTCCATCCATCCACCTTACTCTGCTAGTGCTTTTCAAAGTAAATAAGGTATACTGTCTCATCTAGGGACATTAGCGAGGCAATGTTGGCAATGAGTGCTTCACAGCTGTTTAGTTAGTTGCTTCTGCGTCTGCCTTAGAGCATAAATTGGCAAACAATCCCTGTAAAGGTCCAAACTGTAAATGGATTAGCTTTTATAAAGCAGACAGTTTCTACTGCCACTGCTCAAAGCTGCTAGGGAAGCACATGCCTTACAACATACGTGAATGAATGGGGATGACCGTGTTCCAATAAAACTTTATTTACAAAAACAAGCAGGGGACTGGATCTGGCCTGGCGGCTAATCTCTATTCTGGAGTCTTCAGAGCCTAGTGTCATAGTTATGTCTACAAAGGTGCAGCTGCATTTCCTAAGGTCTTCCATAGTGGTTGGGTAGAATTAGTGCTGGAATTCCCCCTTCTTTGTATTTTCTGTGTTGGATACACACAATTGAGTATTTGCTAACTGATGTTGTTTAGGAGGGTTTAGGGCTTTCTAACACCAGGATACTGAAAATGCCCCAGTGGGGAGGTTCCAGGATGTGGATCCAGAAAGGCCTGGGTTCTAATCCCATTAACTTGCCTGCTGTGTGCTCTTAGGTGAGTTATTGAACTTCCTTACGCCTCAGTTTCTTCATCTATAGAATGGAGGTAACAATAAGACCTATTACATAGGAGTGCTGAGAACATTAATGGTGGTAACTCATGTAAAATGATAAGAGCAAGACTTCTCAACCTTGACACTTGATATTTTTTGCTTTGGGGGAGCTGTTCTGTGCATGACAGGATTTTTTTTTTGGAGGCAAAGTCTCAGTTTATTGCCCTGGATACAGTGCTGTGGTGTCATAGCACACAGTAACCTCAAACTCTTGGGTTCAAGTGATCCTCTTATCTCAGCCTCCCAAGTATCTGGGACTACAGGTGCCTGCCACAATGCCCAGCTATTTTTAGAGACGGTATTTTGCTCTTGCTCAGGCTGTTCTCTAACTCCTGAGCTGAAGTAGTCCACCTGCATTGGCCTCCCAGAATGCTGGGATCACAGGTGTGAGCCCTTGCACCCAGCCATGACCAGAGGTTTGTCACTTCTCTGACCTCTACCTACAAGAGCTGGTAATACACTTCCCCCAATTTCAACAACCATACATGTCTCTAGACATTGCCAGCTATTACCTGGGGAGCACAATTGCCCCTGACTGGGGACAACTAGATCAGAACAATGCCTGGTATTAATAAATGTCAGTTCATATTAGAGATTGTTGAGGATTTCAGATGTTGAAGCTGGTGGTGCAGGTTATTGTATATCCAAGTACTACAAGGATGGGGATCTCTGAAGACAAACAGTAAAATTTTAACAATAATAATATTAATAAAATGGTAGTAGCTACCACTTGTTAAATATATTTCCTACTGTGTGCCAGATGTGGTTCCAGAACATTCCCCAAGATTGTGCACACCATATGTGGCTCTGAGTTCACTGTGCTCCCTCCATGTCCCCAGGGAGGACAGGATCATTGGGGTCCAGGTGGGGAGTCCAGGCACAGGCAAAGCTTGACCAACAAAGCTCAATTTGAAAAACAAAAAGCCCTTCGCTTCTGGGTCAAATCACCGACTACTCGCCCATACGCAGCTTGGGTGAGTACATAAAAAGGAGAATTTTCTAAGACTTCCAACCTTTCTTGCAGCTGAGACCAAAAAAAGATGAAGTGCTGGGAGTCTAGTTAGGGATCTACGGTGGGATTTTTTTGAGATAAAGGTTTAAATCGAGAGAAAAGCGACGGACAGAAGCGCTTGCTTGGCTTCTCCTTTGGGATAGTAGAAAGATGTGCACAGGCGGGGCTCGGAATCCTCCAGGGCGAGCGACGTCCTTTTTGCTCCGTAACACAAGGTGGCGCTCCGAGGCCTGTGTTGGAAACTGGGTCGCTTGGAGAGAGGCCTCCTCCGACCACCGCGCAAATAGAAAGGCAATGCTCTCATCCACATTTGCTCTACAATCTATGCTAACAAAATGCGGTGATTTAATTCCAAACATGTAAATATTATTGAGTTTGCCAGGGATGTTGCCTGAATCCAGGACAGAGGATTGACGTTCAGGCCCAAGAGGCACGGGGAGAGGGAAGTAGGCTGGGGAGGAACAGGACAGCGGCCCAGCCTGGCTGGCTTTGGCGGCTGCTGGCTATCAGCGCACTGCAGCGCCGGCTCTGCGGCACGGAGCTCGCCCCGGGCAGGTGCGTGGCCGCTCTGCTGTTCGCGCGGAGCCCGGGAGGAGGGACTGCAGAGGCAGAGAAGCACCTTCCCGGGCTGCGGTTTGATTTCTCTCATCTTCTTGGTCCTTTGATTACTTCTCTTTACTTCTGACGCATTATTGTCTGATACCTTATGTAGCTGAGGGTTCAACTGCTTTTGAAGGTCAGACTTTAGCTTTTCATAATTTCAGTGAATGAGAGCCACCTCCCGTCTCCACCTGAGTCAACATCCTCCCAAATCCAGCCTGGAATCTTGGGTCTTCCCGAATTGCAGAAAAGAGGAGAGGCCCGGCGTCTTCCTCTCGGGTCACTCTCCTTTTGCCTGTCACAGCATCAGAGAGACGGCTCCTCAGTGGCCAGAGATGACCAGAGGGTTTCCAGTTTCACGGAGTTTCCCACACTCCCCCCCCCCCCCCTTCAGTGGTTTCTTAGGAGCCTGGAGGCCTTTGAATGAGGATTGAAAAAACAAAACAAAACAAAAAACCCCAGCAGCCAGAACAAAAATCAAAAGCAAACAGTAAGAACAATCAACGGTGAGGCATTATATTTATTTAACTGAGTGAACGGGAACTTTTAGGGTGTGGGTTCTTGTCCTCTGGTATATGCATTTCATATCTAGCAGAACTTCACTAATTTTGCTGGATTGAGGAGAATTTTGAAGGATAGCGTTTAAAAAAGGAAACCGTTCATTTCGACCGTGGGCGCCCTCACGCGCTCATCACCTGCTCTTCTGACCATTTCTCTAGGTTTACTGACGCCATCCCAGACTCCAGCGGTATCAAACTTTTGGAGACTCTCAGGCTCCCATTCCTGTCCTCCATGACTCGGGGTCTTATTCACTCCTTTACACTTTTAGCGTCTTTTGTCGCAAAGTGACAAACGCAATGCAAGTAGGTTTGATTACAAAAATAGTCCGTCTATGTGATTTAACGGCATATGTGACAGGAAGTTCAAGGGAGCCACACTTTCCATTCAGGAGCAGCTGGGTCTGGATGACAGTGGTGTCGCTGGTGCCCCACTCCTTTGTCTCTCTCCTCCACTCAGGCTTCATTCATCATCCCATGTGGTGATGGGAGCCTCCTTTTCCATTCTACTTGTTGAATGACAAGTAGAATCTACTTGGTGATCCCAAGGGAAGGAAAATTCTATGAAGGTTTTGGGGTAGAGGGTCATTGGGCTAGTTTTGAACTAGTTTGGGTGCCACATATGCACCATCCACGTACCAGTTGTGTTGGTTGGCTAGACCTTGGTTATGGGATTCCTGATTACCTTGGACAAACTGAATCATGTAGACTTATAGTTGGGGAAAAGGATAGATTTCTGAAGGAAAACTGAGGTGGGCTGGTTGACAACTGTCCATCCTAACTACCTCACCCCAGCAGACAGTCTTCAGCTCACAAGCGACCTCATTGGTGGAGTCTTTTCTGACCAGTCACCTTCTCTGTCCCTTGCCCAATGTTGCACAGTCCTTGAATGTAGCTTTTTATAAGGGCAAGGACCATATTGGAAAAGCCATTTTGTTTTGTTTTTTTCACTTCTACAAACTTAATTTAGTTTAACACTAGGGAAAATTCTTTCTCAGTGAAGCAATCTAGTTCCTTTTTATAACATAAAACTATTTATTTTTCTATTTACCTTGACTGTTTTCAGGATGTTCAGAGCAAGTTTTGCTCAGCTTAGATAAACACCCTTAATGTAGGCTGTCTGGCATAATTATTCTTCTCCCATTCTTCTGCTTTCACCTCTTCATGTTCATCTTTTCTTTTAAGCATCTTTTTTTTTTAATTAGACTTTGTGTTTTAGAGCAGTGTTAGGTTCTCAGCAAAATTGAGCAGAAGACACAGAGACTTCCCCACTTTGTTATCAGCACCTCCAACTCGATGACGCCACATGGACACATGGCGATCACCAGTGTCCTTAGTTTGCATTGGGGTTGCCTCTTGGTGCTGTTTATTCCCTGGGGTTGGACAGATGTGCTATGTATAATGACATGTATCCATTATATCCATTATACCATCCTACAGAGTTTTTCTGGCCTAAAAATGCCTCTGTGCTCCATCTATTCATCCCTTCCTCCCTCTAGCCCCTGGCAACATCTGATCTTTTTACTGTCTTCAATTTGCTGTTCCCAGCATATCATGTAGTTGGGAGTTTCATACAACGTTGCCTTTACAGATTGGCTTCTTTCACGTCTTTCAACTTAAACATGCACGTAAGTTTCCTCCATGTCTTTTCATGGCTTGATAGCTTATTTCTTTTTAGCATTGGGTGACATTCCATGAACTGGATGTAGCACAGTTTATTCACTCGCCTAGTAGACTTGGCAATTATGAATAAAGCTGCTATAAACATCCATGTGTGGGTTTTCCTGTGGCCATACAAAAATCCCACTATTGTGGCCACCAAGGAGTGGGATTGCTGGATTATAGGGTAAACATGTGGTTGGTTTTGTGAGAAACTGCTAAACTATCTACCAGTGTGTCTGCAGCCTGTGCAATCCCATTGGGACGGAGGGAGAGGTCCGACTGCTCCACCTTCTTGTCAGCATCCTGGGTTTTGGCTATTTTCACTGTTGTTTTAATTTTTCTGATGATGTATGTTCTCGGCACCTTTCATATGCTAATTGGTTATATACTTCTCTTTTTTTCTGATGAGGTTGCTTTTGAGGCCATAGGTTTATGTTGGCCCATTTTCTTTTTGATTAGGTTTTTTTTTCTTATTGTTGAGTTTTAAAGAGTTCTTTGCATATTTGGAAAATAGTCACTTTTCAAATGTGTCTTTTGCCTATGGCTCAAACAAGTAGGGCGCTAGCCTCATATATCAGAGGTGGCAGGTTCAAACCCAGCCCCAGACAAAAACTGCAAAAACAACAACAAAAAAATCAAATTATTCAAATGTGTGTTTTGCAAATATTTTCTTCCAGTCTGTGGCTTGTCTTTTCATTCTCTTAGCACTGCAAGGCAGAAAATTTTAATTTTAGCGAAGTCCAGCTTATCAATTCCTTTTTATTTTCATGGATTGTGCCTTTGGTATTACATCTAAAAACTCATTTCCAAACACAAGCCCATTTAGGTTTTCTTTTATGTTATTGTCTAAGAATTTTAAAGGTTTGCAATGTACATTTAGCTCTGTGATCCATTTTGAATTAATTTTTTGATGGGTACAAAAAATTGATTGGGTCTAGAGGTCTGTGTCTGGATTCAATATATATATATATTTTTTGTACATAGATCTTTAATTGCTCCTGAACTACTTGTCAAAAAGACTATCTTTGCTCTATTGTATTGTCTTTCTTCCTTTGTTAAAGATCAGTTTACATTATTTATGTGGTTCTATTCCTAGGATTTCTATTCTGTTCCATTGTTCCATTTGTCTGTTCTTTTGTCAACACCATGCTCTCCATGCTCTTTTGATTACTGTAGCTTTATGATCAATCTTGAAGTAAGATAGTGTTAGTTCTCCAACTTTGCTCTTCTTCAATATTGTGGTACTATTTTGGCTTTTTTGAGTCTCCATACAAACTTTGGAATCAATTTATCAATATCTACCAAATTACTGTCTGGAATTTTGACAGGGATCGCATTTATCTATAGATTACTTTGGGAAGATCTTATATCTTGGAAATATTTAGTCTTTCTATCCATGAATATGGAATATCTCTCAATTAATTTATTTCTTCTTGAGTTTCTTTCATCAGAGTTTTGTAGTTTTTGTTAGATGGATCTTAGAAATATTTTGTTGGATTTATATCTAAGTATTTAACTTTGGGGAGTGCTAATAGAAATGGTATTGTGTTTTAATGTCAAATTCCACTTGTTCATTGCTGGTATATAGGAAAAAATTGACTTTTGCATACTTGGGTATTAACTTATATGTTGCAACCTTGCTGTAGTTCTATTAGTTCTAAGAAGGCCTGTTTGTTTGTTTTTGGTCAATTCTTTCCCATCAATATAAAGCAAAATCCCCTCTACCCATCACCAAATGGAGGGAGAATCTTGCTGACTTCCTGGGGAATATGTCCTTTAGCTGGTATCTTTCTTACCTTTCTAGAAGGAAACTGGCCTTAGGATAATATTAATGCTTTGGCTAGCGGAGTAACAAGATGGAAAGGACCCAGGTCCTCAGTGACATCACCGAGTGGCTGAAACAACTCTCCCTGAATCCCCCTTGACTTCTGGACTCCCTGAACTTCTTGTTAAATGAGGCATGTTAAAATATCATTATTGTTTAAGCCAGATAAAGTTGGTATTTTGGTCATTTGTAGTAATTTTTTAAACAGATTTTAAAAAAAGAAACTGATGTTCAGTGAAGTTAATAATAGAAACAACAATATTAGATTACAAAGCCAAGACTCTATCTCTTGACAGTCTGACTTTACAGCACCCACTCAAAGCTCAGAATTTAAGCCTACAGTATTGTTTCCCAGGGAATACAATGTAAAAAGTATTACGAGTTTGGCATGAGTTTGAGGAAGAGGGATAGAAATACAAGGGATGTAACAGTGGTTCTCAACCTTCCTAATGCTGGGACCCTTTAATACAGTTCCTCATGTTGTGATGACCCCCAACCATAAAATTATTTTCATTTCTACTTCATAACTGTAATTTTGCCACTATTATGAATCATAATGAAATATCTTATATGCGGGAGACCTCCAATGGGGTTGAGACCCATAGGTTGAGAACTACTGGGATGTAAGATATTTGGGACTTTTGAATGAGGCTTACGATTCCCGTAATAACATGAAACAGACATATTTACAAAGAATATAGTTGCTTGGTTCAAAATCTAGTTGCATGAAGCAGTTACACTACCAGCGTTGATAAACTTCATAGGACTTGGATTTTGACATAAACTAGAATTGGTGATTTTGCACATTTTTGGAGGAAATACCATTCCCCCATTTTTGTCTTCCTCTTCTACATTTCTTAGTCTATGATTAGGACATGGGAAGAGATAATTTTCCTATTTAAAACCAAAGGAAAAAGCCCAAATCCCTTTAGTCCAGAATGAAGGACAGCTGCCAACTGATGAGAACTTGATTTTTACCTTCAGTCTTGCCTCCCAGAGTTTGACTTTTTGAACCTTTTTGCAAAGTTGGATTTGCCTGTCAGTTTGGATGTTGCAAAGAAGCTTTGCAAAAGCTCTCCCAGGAAACTTGATGACTGATGGGATGAATGATGCAGTTGAGAATGGAATTTGATGAGAGATTAAATACAGAAAAACTTTGTCAGGAAAATCAAGAACTAACTTCCCTGGGAAAAGTATAAGTTTTATTCAAGTAGTAGGCTCTATTGCATGCTATTAAGATTTTACATTTTTATTTTTTTATTTTTTATTTTTAGCATTTTTTAAAATTAAATCAAAGCTGTGTACATTAGTCCAATTGTGGGGTACAATGTGCTGGCTTCATATACAATCTGAAATATTTTCATCAATATTTGATGAAATATTTTCATCATCATTTTAACATAGCCTTAATGGCATTTTCCTAGTTATTGTATGAAGACATTTGTATTCTGCATTTAGTAGGTTTCATGCATACCCTTCTAAGATGCAAGGTAGGTGTGATCCCACCAATTATTCTCCCCCAACCCATCCTCCCCTCTCCCCTCCCCTTTTGATCCTCTTTCCCCATATTCTTGTGCTATAATTGGGTTATAGCCATCATACAAAAGCTACAAATTAGCTTCATAGTAGGGTTGAGTACATTGGATACTTTTTCTTCCATTCTTGAGATACTTTGCTAAGAAGAATATGTTCCAGCTCCATCCGTGTACACATGAAAGAGGTAAAGTCTCCATATTTCTTTAAGGCTGCATAGTATTCCATGGTAATACATGTACCACAATTTATTAATTAATTCATGGGTTGATGGGCACTGGGGTTCTCCTGTAACTTAGCAATTATGTATTGGGCTGCAATAAACATTTTGGTACAGGTATCTTTGTTATAATGTGGTTTTTGGTCTTCTGGGTATATACCTAGTAAAGGAATTATAGGATCAAATGGCAATTCTGTTTTTAGATCTCTAAGTATTCTCCAAACATCTTTCCAAAAGGAACGTATTAGTTTGCAGTCCCACCAGCAATGTAGAAGTGTTCCCTTTTCTCCACATCCATGCCAGCATCTCTGGTTTTGGGATTTTGTTATGTGGGCTAATCTTATTGGAGTTAGATGATCTCTCAAATTAGTTTTGATTTGCATTTCTCTGATATTAAGGATGATGAGTATTTTTTCATGTATCTGTAGGCCATGCACCTGTCTTCTTTAGAGAAGTTTCTCTTCAAGTCCTTTTGCTCACCCTGAGATGGGATCACTTATTCTTTATTTGCTAATATGTATGAGTTCTCTGTGTATTCTGGTTATTAAACCTTTGTCAGAAACATAACCTGCAAATATTTTCTCCCATTCTGAGGGCTGTCTGCTTGCTATACTTACTGTGTTCTTGGCTGTGCTGAAGCTTTTTAGTTTGATCAGGTACCAGTAGTGTATTTTTGATACTGCTTCAATTGCCTGGGGAGTCCTCCTCATAAAATTTTCACCCAGGCTGATTCCTTCAAGAGTTTTCCCTGCACTTGCTTCTATGATTTTCATAGTTTCATGTCTTAAGTTTAAATCTTTAATCCAGTGAGAGTCTATCTTAGTTAATGATGAAAGGTGTGGATCCAACTTCAGTCTTCTACAGGTCGCCAGCCAGTTCACCCGGCACCATTTGTTTAATAGGGAGTCTTTTCCCCACTGAATGTTTTTAATTGACTGTCAAAGATCAAATAATGGTAAGTAGCTGGGTTCATCTCTTAGTTCTCTATTCTGTTCCATACATCTACCTCTCTGTTTATGTGCCAGTACCATACTGTTTTGATCACTATCGATTTATATTATAGTCTCAGGTCTGGTAGCGTGATTCCTCCTGCTTTGTTTTTATTTCTAAGTAATGTCTTGGCTGTTTGATGATTTTTCTGATTCCATATAAAATGAAGTATTTTTTTTTGAGTTCTTTAAAATATGACAATGGAGCTTTAATAGGAATTGCATTAAAATTATATATTGCTTTGGGTAGTATGGACATTTTAACAATGTTGATTCTTCCCAGCCATGAGCATGGTTTGTTTTTCCATTTGTTGACATGTTCAGCTATTCCTTTTCTTAGAGTTCCATAGTTCTTTTTATAGAGATCTTTCTTTTTTTTTTTTTTGAGACAGAGCCTCAAGCTGTCACCCTGGATAGAGTGCTGTGACATCACAGCTCACAGCAACCTCCAATTCTTGGGCTCAAGCAAGTCTCTTGCCTCCACCTCCCAAGTAGCTGGGACTACAGGTGCCCACCATAACGCCTGGCCAGTTTTTGGTTGCAGCCATCATTGTTGTTTGGTGGGCCAGGGCTGGATTCAAACCCGCCAGCTCAGGTGTACATGGCTGGCGCCTTAGCCCAGTGAGCCAAAGGCACTGAGCCTATAGAGATCTTTCATGTCCTTTGTTAGGTAAACTCCTAAATATTTCATTTTTTGGCACCACTGTGA
>CAUYON010206150.1:0-10983 GCA_963573935.1 Arctocebus calabarensis | reverse complement strand
TGGCCGGAGAATAATATCCAAATTCCTTGATATAGCATTTAAAGAATGCCATGAACTCAGTACAACTTCCCTTGCAGCCTCTGCATCTCTCCAGAAAGCCCACAGTCCAGCCAAGGCACAATAGTCACAGTTGTCCAAGCAACATTGTGCCCTTTAAAAGACTGTTCATTGTGAAAATTTTCAAACTTCTCTCCCCGTGTTTCCGGTTAATTGGAATTTATCTCTAACTATTTCACTGAGTCCAGCTTGATTTGCTTTTGCGAGGAATACTTGGTGAGGAGTGCCGTAAACTTCATGTGGCAGCAAGTCTGGAGGCAGGTGACCTGCCCCTCGAGTGACTGGACAGTGTGTCCATGCAGTGTCAGCCAGCAGGTGTCTCTGTCATTTCAAAGTAGTGATTATGTAATGCCGTTTTTTCCAAAATTCCTTCTGTGTTTGTGAGCTTAAATTAAAAATTTACTCTAAACTGCTACAGTTATTTAAATATGCTATAGTGTAGTTCATAAAAAGAAGTCAAAATACATGCTTAATTCTTTTATAGAAAATAATTCTTGCCCTACTGACATGAATGTTTTTGGGGAAATATACATAATTTCACTAGGTCTTGAATAGAGAGCATTATGTCTTTTTTGTTTTATCATATTTTCCTGTAACACTTAACTTGAGAGTCGTGTTTTTTAATTTTGGCCCTTTCTGAGTGACATTAAAAAAATTATATATCATTACCTTTCTAGATATTTTTGGATAGTGCCACATGTTGTTAGTTATGACTTATTTGGCGGTATTTTCTTGATAAATTTTGGTTACATTTAAAATGCCTGCTACTTCTTTATATCTATTTAATATTTTAAAAGTTCAAATCTGTCCTTCCTTCCTATCTAACAGGGATGGCTCTAGCTCAGCTGACATACTTGTAAATACATAATGTATTCAGATCAATACAATTTTCCTCCTTTTTGCCCTTTGGTTCTGTTACAGACAGACCTATTACTTTATTGCTAATTTCTCTTTGCAACAAATTCACCTTCATGCTAATATTTTTAATTCAGATTCAGAGTTTCCATTTCACCTGCTTTATCCTGCCAAATAATGATCTTTTCCATTCACTGACGTCTCTTTTGTTATTGATCATTGTATTTTTTCTGCTTGGAATGCCTTCTTTTTTTTTTTTTTAATCACTGGAACTCAGTGACATCTTTCATTTCTACCCATCTCTGAGCTGCCCACAGTGGGATTTTTCTCTACTTATGACTATAACGGTTATATTTCCACCGCTATCAAAATGTGTAGTAAAGAGGGTAGGTAACTTACCCCCACGTCCCCCGTGACACCAGAGCCTGCCTCACATGAAAGTCTCCACAGTTTACATGTCATCTAAGCATAGCGTGTGCAATCTGTAAATGCAGTGAAAGAACGTAAGATTTTGTCGTACATAGAAAGAACATAAGAATTTAAAGCCATATTTAAGAACATGTATTTGAATTATTTTAAAGATGTGAAAACTAAAGTTGTGACTTGCCTGAAGATACTTAAATCTGCAGTTGCACTCCTGAACTTAGACTCTTGTGCATTAATATATACTTGTATTTCTGATTTTTATGGTGGTAATATTGAGTTGTGGTGATTTTTTTCCTACTTATTTTACATTTTGAAAGTTGCCTTATTTTATTTTTTTTTTTTAGTGATAGAAAGAATGATACCTTGGATAGGAGTCCATCATTAGTCTCTAATCATTCTAGTCATTTTGTGACTTCTGAATTTCATTTGGAATTTCCATTATAGACTGCAATTTCATAAAGCAGTCATTTCAGTATTATTTTTTCCATGATAATGCTGTACTTAAATCTCCTAAAAATTCATTGAAGTTATTGAAGAGTGTGGAAACTCATACTGCACAAAGTATTTCTGGTCAGCTGGAATATCTGTCAAGTCACACACTCAACACTGCAATGAGACTTCCCTGTCGGGTCTCCTCAGAGCTGTGTCATCAGCTGTGGAAGATGTGACAGTCTCAGGTGTAACTCCTGGTTGAGTGTGCACAGCCCGCAGGGTGGTGCCGTTGGTTCATTTCTAAGTTTAATCTGGTAAGAAACTCATCTTGCTGTTAATATCACCTTTACCACTTCTGTTTAGCTAACCCTGCTGTCTAGGCAATTTGTAGCTCTTGTAATTTTTTAGCAGAAAGGCTAAAATGATTTGCATATGTATAAGAAGAAGTATTAAATATGGAACCAGTTGTATCTTTTAAAATATTATATTTCCCACACTATTCTGCTACACTCATCTTTTATTCAGGTAATATTTTCAGGTGCCTTTCCCATGCCAGGCATTTTGTAAGTGGGAAAATAATAAAACACAATATACAAGAAGCAGAGGTTAGAACATTAGGATCCGGAGCGGTTCTCGTTCTTGAGTTGTATTTTACTTGGATGTGTTTTTATGTCTGTGTGTGTGTGTGTGTGTGTGTGAGCACTCTGTATATATGTATATGCTTGTGTAGGGACTGAGGGGAACCCACCTGAACTTCTGAAGGATGGCCGAAAATCACTGAAATGATGCAGATTAATATGGAGGGTCGTTAACAAAAGTTTTGAGGTACACAAAAGTCAAGAACAAATGAAGTTTGTTCAAACAATTGAAGCCCTTCCGGCAACCCTGATCAGCTGAGGGTGAGTCAGTAAGGACACTGTTGACTGTGCTTCTGGAAAGTGAAATAATGGACCAGAGCGCAGTCTGTCTCAAAATTTTCATAGTACCCTAGGAGCGGAGGTATATAAACCAAAAGATACAGAGAAACTGTTTTTATGCTTACGCTCGACAAAGTAGGGACAGGTGTGCAGAAATGTGACTGGACAGACAGGGTCTGATGTGATGCTACCAGAGTGAGGGGCATCCCGCCAGGCCTCCCTGTCCAGCCCTCGGCTGCTCAGAGCGGCTGGTCGGGGGCCCTCTCTGGGACTGGGTCTCATGGTCAGATAACTCTGGTAGGACCAGTTTGTACACAGAATGGTGGAGGGAATGTCAGGGTTATGGCTAATGTTAGGTTTAGGTTTGGGGAGTGGGGCCGTAGTTTCTCTGACTGGCCTCTGGGAAGGACAAGAGCCCTGGCCCAGAGTTCTACTCGGTGACCTCCCTGAGGCGCCTTCAGTAGGACATACACTGACCCCCCACTTTGGTAGAAGGTCTGAATTGAGCTGTAAATCTTTCCCATTGAATAGCTGTTATCATCAATAGCATTTATTTATTCTATAAGAAGATTATCATGAGTAAAATTAGAGATTATTTTATAACAGATTGATTTGCTATTTGTCAGAGATTTATATAACTATATATATATCATCTTAGTCTATTATGTAACCTTATGTAGCTCAATATCTTGTTTATATTATTTCTCTTTTTTCTGTTAGATATTTATTACCTTTACTTTGTTCTATTTACTATTCTTTAATGATTGCCAAAAACAACTAACTAAACAAACAACAAAAATCAGAGTTAACCTATGTCATTTCTAAATTTTGTGTTTGCAATAGTATTTAATGTTGGTCTATTTGGTTGTTCATATTAGAATTATAGTCACTTATTGATCATCTTATACCGATTGAATCTCATTTTGTGCCAATTACACACCAACTAACGGGAATACGAGATTGAGCATCATGTGTTTCCCTCCCCAAGGTCCTCCCGTTAGGCAGAGAGTGAGCACCAGCCTGGATTCTTGTTTGCAAACAACGGAGACTGGCCTATTCAGGCAGAAAAAAATTATTTCTTAGAACATGATTAGATTATGGCGTCACATGAATGGAGAAATCGGAGGCCCAGGGTGAGAGAAGCATCTTAAGGAGAGTGAGCTCACCTCCTGGCTGTACATGTCAGCGCTGCTGGGGAAGCTCCCCGCGGCGGCTGGGCCAGGGGCTCTGCCTTCCGAGATCCGCTCTGCTGGCAAATACCCAGTGAGGACCCCAGTGCTGAGGCCGCACGCAGTCCAGGAAGCGCCAGGCACGGCCTGTGCTCACAGCAAGCTTAGATACTGGGGTGGCCAGGAAGAGGAGAAAAGGAAAACAATGACTGAGATATAAAGGTGTAAGTCACCATAAATTCTAAGAAAACAAGGAGAACAGGGTCAGCAGGGCAGAGGCAGCACCTGGGGGAGTCTGGACGAGGATGAGGCAGGGAGTGGTGCGGGGCCTGGGGCAGAGCTGCTGGCAGAGGGCCTGGAAGGAAGGGCTCCGAGGACAGTTGGGGTCAGCCCAGGCCAGCGGAGGCAGAGATGAGCTTGGTGTGGCAAGACCTGTGAGCGTGTGTGTGTGAGGGGGGCGTCGTGTGCAGTCCTGCAGATCGTGTGAGTGTGTGTGTGTGGGGGCATCGTGTGCAGTCCTGTGGAGTCATGTGAACGTGTGTGTTCATGTGTGTGAGGAGGGTGTTGTGTGCAGTCCAGTGGAATCGTGTGTGTGTTCATGTGTGTGAGGGTGTCGTGTGCACTCCTATGGAGTCGTGTGAGCTTGTGTGTCCATGTGTGTGAGGAGGGTGTTGTGTGCAGTCCTGTGGAGTTATGTGAGCGTGTGTGTTCATGTGTGTGAGGAGGGCATCGTGTCCAGTCCTGTGGAGTCATGTGAACATGTGTGTTCCTGTGTGTGAGGAGGGTGTTGTGTGCAGTCCTGTGGAGTTGTGTGAGCGTGTGTGTTCATGTGTGTGAGGGTGTCGTGAGCAGTCCTGTGGAGTCCTGTGAGCGTGCGTGTTCGTGTGTGAGGGTGTCGTGTGTAGTCCTATGGAGTCGTGTGTGTGTTCATGTGTGCGAGGGTGTTGTGTGCTCTCCTATGGAGTCATGTGAGCTTATGTGTTCGTGTGTGAGGAGGGTGTTGTGTGCAGTCCTGTGGAATCGTGTGGTGTGTGTGTTCGTGTGTGTGTGTGTGTGTGTGTGAGGGGGCATCATGTGCAGTCCTGTGGAGTCGTGTGAGTGTGTGTCTTTGTGTGTGTGAGGGGGCGTTGTGTGCAGTCCTATGGAGTCATGTAGTGTGTGTGTTCATGTGTAAGGGTGTCGTGTGCAGTCCTGTGGAGTTGTGTGAGTGTGTGTGTTCGTGTGTGTGAGGGGGTGTCACGTGCAGTCCTGTGGAGTCGTGTGAGTGTGTGTGTTCATGTGTGTAAGGGTGTCATGTGCAGTCCTGTGGAGTCGTGTGAGCGTGTGTGTTCGTGTGTGAGGGTGTCGTGTGCAGTCCTGTGGAGTCGTGTGGTGTGTGTGTTCGTGTGTGTGAGGGGGCGTCACGTGCAGTCCTGTGGAGTCGTGTGAGTGTGTGTGTTCGTGAGTGTGTGTGTTCGTGTGTGTGAGGGGGCGTCACGTGCAGTCCTGTGGAGTCGTGTGGTGTGTGTGTTCATGTGTGTGAGGGGGCATCACGTGCAATCCTGTGGAGTCGTGTGAGTGTGTGTGTTCGTGAGTGTGTGACAGGGCATCACGTGCAGTCCTGTGGAGTCGTGTGAACGTGTGTGTTCGTGTGTGTGTGAGGGGGCGTCACGTGCAGTCCTGTGGAGTCGTGTGAGTGTGTGTGTTCGTGTGTGTGTGAGGGGCGTCACATGCAGTCCTGTGGAGTCGTGTGAGTGTGTGTTCGTGAGTGTGTGTGTTCGTGTGTGTGTGAGGGGGCGTCACTTGCAGTCCTGTGGAGTCGTGTGAGTGTGTGTGTTCGTGAGTGTGTGTGTTCATGTGTGTGTGAGGGGGCGTCACGTGCAGTCCTGTGGAGTCGTGTGAGTGTGTGTTCGTGAGTGTGTGTGTTCGTGTGTGTGTGAGGGGGCGTCACGTGCAGTCCTGCGGAGTCCTGTGAGCACTTCAGAGAGCCTCCTGCAGGCAGCTGAGGAGATGTAGCTGTGGTGGCCGCTGATCCTGGAGCTGGGAGGCTGGGGCAGCGCCGACCCTCACCCACGCTGCCATCCGGGCTGATGTCCAGCCTCACGGAGGAGCCTCCCTCCGGGGTGTGTGCCTTCTCATGCAGGTGGAATAGAGACAGAGTGGCCTTTCACGTGTTGGCTCTTAAATATTGTCCGCACAAAGTTTCACTGTTCATACTTCTGTGACCTTGTCCAGAGCAGGTTACTTGAGCAGGCCTCTTGGAGCGGCAGGGAAGTGCAGTTATCTGCTAGAGAAAGGTAAAGAGTCATTTTGCTCAAGGGCAGCATATGCCGCAGGGCCATCTGTCAAGGTGGCATTAAGGAGTGGCACAATGGGATTTCACATTTACCAGTGACCTCAGTGAGCAGATAAGGGTGCTGAGGGGAGGCAGGGGCAGCATCTGGGGGACTGGCCCTTAGGTCATCCCAGCTTTCCACGTGGGAGATGGCAGTGAAGAAAAGTGGGGTGATTGTGGGGACAGACAGAGGTGGAGTTCTGAGAGGAAGTGTTCGGAATTCAGGAATGCTGGAGTTGTCAACCCCCAGGACCTGGAAGGTTGGGGGTGGGGAACCAGGGTGGGGAATTTGTGAGTAGAGCAGAGTTTTTGGAGAAGAAAATGGGGGACATATTAAATTGAGATGGTTAGCGTGTATCTGAGTGGCGAGACTGAGAAAGATGGGAGTGGGGAGCCTGCTCCGTGGCAGCCGCTGTTGGGGAGACTTATGTGGAACCGTGAACAAAGCACCCAGGTCCCTGTCCACACCTGGCTCATATTCCAGTGGGGATGTTTATATTTTAATAGCTTCTTTTAAATAATTTGTTATACAAAAATCTCATCAAATTAAAACAAAAAAAAGGAATTCAGTCATTTTAGTGAAAAAAATATGGTGATTAATCTAAATAATTGAAAGTATTTAAAATACAGCAGATGAAAAAGGCAGAACCAGTTCCAACTCATGGAAGGTTCCAAATGTTTATGTGGTCTACCGACCCGAGGTCAAAGTAAGGAGCAGCAGATTTTAGATGACCTGATTTCCCTCTATGATTAAAGGAGAGGCAGGGCTTTCCTGTGTAGATGGTGAAAGGTTTTATGGAGAGAGCAAATAGTCGTTACCCTGGCCAAGCTTTAAAAGTGGCAGACAAATTAGAAAC
This sequence comes from Arctocebus calabarensis, assembly GCA_963573935.1. Taxonomy (NCBI): domain Eukaryota; kingdom Metazoa; phylum Chordata; class Mammalia; order Primates; family Lorisidae; genus Arctocebus; species Arctocebus calabarensis. Next base: position 3,956 of record CAUYON010206150.1, on the reverse strand, counting down.
AAAAATTTCAGACCATATGTAAGAAAATGTCATCAAACCTGGATGATATTGAAAACGAAGATAATATTTAGACATGTTTAAATAGAGTTTTTGTAAATTGTACGTGTGTGCCGACATCCTGTACCTAATATTTGTCTAAGTGTATATGCGATTACTTTTTAACTTGAGAGTCTAGAATCCTTCTGTTCCTAACAGTCGGGGTCAAAATAACCCCACATTTTCTTCTTTCATGTGATCATTGTAAAATGATAGCTCTGTGAACATGGCAATGTGAAGTCTATTTTTCCTTTCCATTGTGAAATCTTGTCTTATAGGAAATTGCTTTGACTGCAATTATATTAAAAATGGTGTTTTAGATTGAATAAGTTGACCACATTGCTTTGCTACTCTCAGATTTTGATTTCCAAAGTCCTTTTTTCCTCAGAATATAACCAGCAAGAATGACTCAATGCTGGTAATTCAGTTGCTATGTAATTATCAGATATTTCGGTATCATTACTAGTACTTTAAAGTAGCAAATACTTCCATTTAAATATCCCCCAAATTAGCAAATTCTATATCTTTCTGCATCTAATACTTTTTGGGTACGTAATAAGTAAATATTGGCATATATAATAAGTATCTAATGGATTAAACTACATTATTTAAAAGAAAAAAAACTTTCTGGGGCAAAAATACAATTCACTGATTCCTTCCCCACACACCAGTTACCTCTTTCTTCTTTCTATTACTGACTAAGCTTGATTAACTAATATAGATTCATGAATAATGAGTACAAATGAGTTCATCTAGCTGGCAGAATATGGGTTAAAATGCTTAGGCATTTAAAGACTAATATAAACAATTTTGGGGAAAAGTGGGGTTAGGGAGAGAGGAGATAAGAATTTATATTTGTGGAAAATCATAAGGACTGTTAAATACACTTACTCTGGAAATTGAAATAGTGAAATTACTTTTTTTATTTCAAATTAATATGAGGGTATAAATGTTTAAGTTACAATGTTTTTATTTCTAAAGTAAATTTCAAGTTGTAGTTGAGCCCTTCACCCAGGGGTGTGCTGAACACCCTCACATTGTGTGCATCAGGTGAGATCCGCCCACTAGGGGGCGTGCTGAACACCTTCCCATTGTGCACATCAGGTGAGATCCCGCCCACCAGGGGGCGTGCTGAACACCCTCCCATTGTGAACATTAAGTGAGATCCACCCACCAGGGGGCGTGCTGAACACCTTCTCATTGTGCACACTAGATGAGACCCCGCCAGTCACCGCCCTCCTCCCCCGCCCCCTTGGTAAACGGTATTTGTGTTTTATCATTCATGTGGGCAATAGTATGATTATTTTTAATCATTTGAGCTCTTAAGTTTTGGCAATTTTCTCTTTCAGTTTATTAAGTCAGAAGAGGCATTTGTTTCTGTCTGGTGCACTATGATCATCAACTATTTAAGACCCATTATTCACAACCTTCTGTCCATGTCCTGTGGATACGTTATTTTTAATTTAAGCCCTAATGATTTTAGTGTTAAATATAACTTTATTTATATTTATAATTGCAGCAACTATAATATCATACCACTTACATTTTATTTACAAGTGGGTGTTCCATGTGCTCACTCTGTTGTGTGTGTCCAGGAATCTGCTGGACTGCCCTGCACTCACACACATACACACACAGGCACACACGCAGCATGAATGGATGGAACTTTACAATCTGGATAGGAAAACATTTCTGAATATGTATAAATAGCAGTAAGTTGATGAAAGTTTGCAGAATGATATTCCTGGATGTTACATAAGCTGCTTGACAGTCCAGGAGGTTCTTTCAGACGGTGAAATTAAAAATCACACTAAATTATTGGACCATTTGGCACAAATCACTTATTTCTTTGAACTATTACTGGTTGATTTTTCTTCATCAGTTGTCTGTTTTGGCAGCTATGACAGAACACTACAGACAGGCCAGTTTACGTGAGGTCTGACACTCAAGTTTGAGAACTCATGCTGGAAAATGTGTCTGAAGGGTGGACTGGGCCCTGGTGTTGGTGACAGCTCCCCAAGGGGACACTTCAGAGGTGACCAATTATACTCAGTAATGAGGCATGTAGCATTTTCTTATAAGATGAGTCCACAAACTTAATTGTCCGACCTTGTAAACAGACTGTCATTTCTTACAGTTCTGGAGGCTGGGCACTGCCAACATGGTGTCTGGTGCATAGACAGATGTGAGCTGCACTCATGTTGTGCTTGCACAAGGTGGAGGGGCCTTCCAAAGACCTAATCACCTTTCCAGAGCCCCCACCTCCAAGTCCTAGCACCTTTAGGGGGTAGGTTTCAAGTTTAGAATTTGGGGGGCACATACACGTTCAGTCTCCACACCAGACAACGTTTAACCTTAGGTAACCCAGCTTTTGAAAATAATTTTTTTTGATAAACTTTTTCTCTTAAAAGTTTTCTCCTTCCATAAAAACATAATTCTTCTGTGAGTAGGAAGAGTAGCATCTTTTACAAATAACCAAAATCTTCCATAAATAAATTTAATTCCCTTTTTGCCAAAGGGAAAAATAAACTTTATTTTTATAGCGCATACCGAGATAATACTGAATTATTTCCAGATATTCACACTAAAAAAGTAGTTACCTAAATAGTTAGCATGAATAATGAGGATAAAAATTACATTAAAAATAAATGAATATTGATGTCTTAAGCTTTTGTATATTGTTAGTGCCTAGCTAATAGCATATAAGTTATCATCATTATTTTTTATTTTCTGAGGTATCTTTTTAGTATTTCTAAAATTCATTTCAGGCATATGTTGTAACATACAGATAATTACAAAAGCAATCGAACTGATTATCTGGAAACTTCTGTTGTGCAAAAATTTAAAAGGCTGTCAGAAACTAGCTGTATTTATTAGCGAAGGTTTATTCTGCTTCCATGCGTGGGCCTTTCTGGTCATCCCAGTTCTTTACGAAGGCTGAGCATGTGGTAAGTCACTCAGCATCAGCCACCCACCACCGCGTCACCTTCTGCTTTGTTCCAGATGCTGCTCCTATGTAGGTCGCCGGGGAAACGGACCTCAGGCCATCTCTATTGGCAAGAACTGCGACAAATTTGGAATTGTTGTTCATGAATTGGGCCATGTAATAGGCTTTTGGCATGAACACACGCGACCAGACCGGGACAACCACGTGACCATCATCAGGGAGAACATCCAGCCAGGTGAGAGGCTGGGTCAGCTCGTGTATAAGGCGGTGGACGCCCTGGATTTGCATTTATGCAGCTCATCACTTAGTCATCCATAAAATGTAAACTTGTTTTTGATATAGTAGACTCAACATTTAGCTTGAATAAGAAGTACCCACCCACGATGATTTTATGTTTTAAATATTTTCCTAGAGACTGAATAATTTCATGGAGTTTTTCAGACTTTCTTTTTAAAGATTGAACTGTTATATATCTAAATTTCTGTGCTTTCCAACAAAGGGAGTAATTGAGCCCATGCATTAATATTATTAAATGCTTCTTTTTTTACATAAACTTTCCCCCCTTCCTCTTCCCCTTCCTTTTTTCCCTGTTTCTCCCCCTCCCTTCCTTCCTTCCATCCATTCTTCCTCTGAGTTCTGTATAGTTTGCGTTACAGCGTTTTAAAAAGTGTCCAGGGTTTGCCACGAAACGTCCTGGCGCCATAGGAATCTGTTAGATCAGGTAATCTGGAGATTTTCCTCTCCACCTTGCCTGCCCGTCAGACGAGTTTGCAGGATGCTTTTAGAACTAGCCGCCTGCCAGGGACACCCCGAGCAGGCCGCCTCTGCCTGCTGGCCTTGCTCTGGCACCAGACGCCCTAAGTTAACGGAGTGGTGGGCAGTCTGTGCAGGGGTTACAGCGCCAGCCACAGACATGGGGGCTGCAGGTCAACCTGGCCGGGCCTGCTAAACAACAGTACAAGGGCAACAAAAA
>CAUYON010206147.1:0-33768 GCA_963573935.1 Arctocebus calabarensis | reverse complement strand
CTTGGATAGAGTTCTGTGGCATCACAGCTCACAGCAACCCCCAATTCCTGGGCTCAAGCGAGTCTCTTGCCTCCGCCTCCCAAGTAGCTGGGACTACAGGTGCCCGCCACAACGCCCGGCCATTTTTTGGTTGCAGCCGTCATTGTTGTTTGGCGGGTCCTGGGGCTGGATTCGAACCCACCAGCTCAGGTGTACGTGGCTGGCGCCTTAGCCCGTTGAGCCACAGGCACCAAGCCAGTGCCTGGCTATTTTTTGTTGTTATTGTAGTTGTTATTGTTTGGCAGGACACGACTGGGTTTGAACCCACCAGCCCTGGTGTATGTGGCCAGCGCCCTAGACGCTGAGCTACAGACGCTGAGCCAGGTTGTCTGTTTCTTGTTCAGTAGTTTATTTTATATATATGATTAGATATGAATCGGTCCATATATCAATTCTTTTTCTTTTACATATGCTACAAATATTTTTTCTAGTTTGTTGATTTTTATTTATTTATTTTTCAAGCACAAAACAAAATTTATTGAGAAAGAGAAAGGTAGATTTACAGAGTAAGAGCAAGATATAGGCTTACAGAGCATGGCATGGTCACCATAGACAGTGAACAGGCCACCATTTCACGACAAAGAAGAGGCAAGGAGCTGTTGATTTTTAACTTTGTGTATTAAAGGTCCTCTATTTTCTTATTTAGTGTTCAGAGTTTTGTGTAGCAAAATTTAATTAAAAATGTTATATGTGTCCATGAATGCATTCTCTAGTACAAGGTGGTAAACTCATTCTCGTATATTTTCCTCGGATTTTACACATGTATATATAAATAGCTTTACTGCCATATAATTCACACATCATATAGTTCATGTATGTAAAAAGTACCACTTAATGGTGGTTTGTGTATTCACAGAATTGTGCAACCATCACTGAAATCAATTTTAGGACATTTTCATTAGACCGCAAGGAACTTCTTTCATGCACATTTGCAGAAATATGACATTTTATCTCAACGCTCCTCCCCACCGCTGACCCCATCAGCCAGGCAACCACCAATCTACTTTCTGCTTCTATATTTTTGCCTATTCTGGACATATCATATAACTTGAGTTAATTACGTATATTTTTTTTGTGACTGGCTTCTTTCACTTACCATAATTTTTTCAAGTTTCATCCATGCTATGTGGCTTTGTATTGTTATAATTGTATCTTTAAACTTTGAAATATGTTGATGTATATCAATTAGATAAGCTATATATAAAGTTATCTTTATTTAGAGAAGGATAGCCAGGTTTACTAATACTATCTATCTAATGAATATTCTGTCCATCCTTTTCTCACTAATCATTCATATGTATGGATCTGTTTCTGGATCCATTTCTTTAGTCCTAAGTCTCTATCACACTGATTTAAGGATTCTAACTTTATAACAGTTTCACTATACAAAAGACATCTTCTCTCTTTATTTTTATTAGATCATAAACACATAGATCATGTACAGATTAATGCATACATGAATTTTATTGAAATTTTTTATTTTATTAACTCATAAATGCATAGATCTTGTATACATTAATGCATATCTGACTTCTATGCGTGCGTAGAATTAGGAGCGTTTACATCACACTGTTAATATAAACCTCATCTCATTTACTTAATTTTTGTGTTAAGACATTTATACTCTATACTTAATAAATCCGACTACGGTGCCTAATGCAAAGGTACTTGTCTCATTCTTCCTTTTCTAAAATTTTCTTGGTTGTTCTTTCATGTTTTCTCTCTCATTTTAATTTGAAAATTGATGTGTCTATTTTCATCAAAATACTTTGATGGGAACCTCATTGAAATTAGAGATTAATTTTTGAAGAAATGCTATCTTTACTGTGCTGTGTTTTCCCGTACTTTTATTGACTTCAGAGCTTTTTAAAAGAACTATTAGAGGAAAGATAGATATTCCATTTGGAATTAACTTTTTAATTGTTATTGATGTAAAGGAAAGTCATTTACTGATGTAGAAACTGCAGAGGAAAGAGTTGGGTTTGATCAAAGGATAATGAGATCTGCTTAAGATATATTCTGCCCAGGATGCTTATGAGCAATGAAGATGGAAATGCACCCCCAAAATATTGCACCATTAATTTTGGTGACTCTTTCAGAATGGCAATAGGATGTGGTGGATGGTCCTTAAAGTCTTTTGAAGGACACTGTTGTATTTGGCCCTAAATATGTGTACCTATTGGCTTTGAAAAGAACAGAGCTTCTAACTTATAGTTGCAAATTACTTTTTTTCTCTTTTGAAAACTGGCTTCTCAATAAAGGAGGAAAACCCACAACAAACAGTTTAATTGTATTAGCTCATGTTGAGGTGCATAATTATCGAAGTAATTATTTATTACTGGCATAAAGAATTCTTGAACGAGTCATACTCCCTACAGCCTTCCTCTCTCTCCAAGGTTTGGTTTTGGGTGTATCCTTCCCTTATGACAGGTTTCAACACAGCAGGAAACATAGGTTTCCTAGGCAACCTAAATTGTTACATCAAAGTGATGATAACAGTAGCCAGTGATATTTCTCTTCTCTGAACACACAAACTCTTATAATAAGATCTCTAATTTCTCTCTTCAATGTCCTCCTGAAATATCTCAGGAAACCCTCAGGGGAATCTTGGAGGGTTTTCAAGGCAGTCCTCTTGGGTTTCTTGGAGAGCCTGCTATCTATCTCCCCCTTTCCTGCTGAATCTTCCCCTTCTGCACTATTCTGTGATGCCTACGAGGGTGCTCCAGAGGTGGCTGGTGGCCATGTCCCATTGTATACCCAGCACAGAGTCTTGCCACCCTGTGATGGAGCCATGCTTACTCTCTACATGCTGTATTAAAGATGCTTCAGAATACACACAAAAGCCCTGCCGTTCTCCACCAAAATGGGGAGAAGCTTTCCCTTGCCCCCAAACATCATGTAATACTCTTACCTGGCAATAGCAGTGCCACCTTGGGCTCTGAACAAACACCTGTCAACATGAGGTTGGGTGGCAGGATGCACTGGGTGATATGCATCGCCCTTCCTCTCTGGTTGTCCAGTAGCTCCTGGCCTTTAACTAGAACCAAGCTTGCGTACCTCATGGCCCATCTCTCCAGTCTTGGTCCCATGCATAAATAGACTTCTGGAGTTCCATTATTAGGGCCTTCTAGATACAACCAGAATGTCTGATTCTTCAGCTGACTACAGTTTAGGTTCAAACTGGAACCTGTTCTGCTCATCTAAGGAAATGACTCAGAATCACGTATTAAATCTGAATCATCCCAGTAGGCCTGTGGCCATCTGCTCATACTTAGTCAGGAAAGAGACAAATTGTGGTTTCAGGCATATGGCTTTTGCTATTAAGCCTTATCATCTTCCCTTAATGGTAAGAAGGATACATCTTTTAAAACTAAGGAGTTGTGATAGCACGGGGCCAAACCTACAGAGAAATGCTGTCTCAGTTATAGATATTTATAATTTGATGGCCAAACAATTGAAATTGCCAGTGAGCAGAAATGGACAGTGCATGAAGAAAATTGTGACATGTATAAAAAGCAGATTTGTTCTGATTTCTTGGCTCTTTTTACTTTTTTCTTTTGAGTGGGAGTGGCAGGAAGTTGTCAGAGAGAAGGCCTGCATGGTCATCCTGCTTGCACCCCAGTGGTGAGAATTGGTAATAATCTGCCTGTATTGGTCTTTTTACTTCAAAAGAATGAGGAAGTTTGGTGACTTTCACCTGCCCAAGTCTTCAGGATCTGCCATTATTGCTGATCATTACAATTTCTTGTGTTTGGTTTAATTTGAGTCATAGGGAACATATATTATGGAACTTTATTTGAGAGAATGACCACTTTGGTGATTTTAAAGTTGTACAGTAGTGGGCAGAGACGGAAGGAGGAGGATCGGCTGTGAATTTCAAAAGCACATGGCTCCAGTCCAGCCTCTGCTTCTAGGCAGGTTTTGGGCGCAGTGATCTAACCTAGTCTGATATATGTCTCAAAGACAACCTGTGGCTACACATCCTCATGTCTCAGAGGCATTCTTACATAGAGAAAGCTTTCCGACTTTCGAAACTTAAGTCATGTATTCCTGTTTTATCTTTAGTGAAAATGACAAATTTTTGTTTCATTTTCCTGGCTTTAAATTGTGCATAGGATGGAATGCAGAGAGAGGTATGTAAGTCCTGATGTCAGGGCTTAAATCCTGGCTTCCCCACTTACCAGCTAGGTGGTGACCATGGGCAAGTCATTTAACCTTTTTGAATTCTTCTTTCTTCAACTCTACAGTGACAATGTGATGCCCATCTCAGCAAGTAGTGCATGAATTAAATGAAAAGATAGATGGGTGCATGGCTGGCATACTTTCAATAATTGCCCTTTGCCTATGTGTTGATCTCACATATGCTGTAAATCCAAGTCATTATTTTATCCGTCCTACTTTTTAGCAGGTGACATCAGCACAGAAAGAGCTGACTACACTGAAGGAAGTCTTTTAGTTACGGCCTGCAGATTGGACTAGGACCCAAGAGATGGAATTATTTTACAATCCAAGATTAGTTCAGTGAAAAAGATTAACGAGTCACATTATACAAATGGATAGAGCTAATGACAAGTGAAAATGTTGTGGTTTTTAGCTAGAGTTGATTTAATAATATTTGCACAATAACAGTATTAAATTCACAGTCTTGGCTCGGCACCTGTGGCTCAACGGGCTAAGGCGCCAGGTACGTACACCTGAGCTGGTGGGTTCAAATCCAGCCCAGGCCCGCCAAACAGCAATGATGGCTGCAACCAAAAAAAAATGGCCGGGCATTGTTGTAGGTGCCTGTAGTCCCAGCTACTTGGGAAGGCGGAGGCAAGAGACTCGCTTGAGCCCAGGAATTGGAGGTTGCTGTGAGCTGTGATGCCACCGCACTCTATCCAGGGTGACAGCTTGAGGCTCTGTCTCAAAAAAAAAAAAAAAAAATTCGCAGCCTCTTCTAGCAAATTGGACTTGACCTAGAACTTTCCTCCTGGAGGTAAGGTCTTCTTCCCTGGAATTGCAATCTCGGCAATCTGCTTTCTGAGCAGCTCTCATCATGGTGCAGTTTTGAGGTGTTGAGGGCCCACCCGGAGTCTCAAACATGCTGTTCTTTCTCTTTCCTTCTCTGATCAAGCTATTGAAGTGATTGCAGATTTCACCTACCTCTTTCTATGAGCTACGTTATCTGGAAGAGTCATAATTTAAGCCATAATTAAGTCATAATTAATCAGGGATTAATACCTTAATTGGCATTGATTTATCTGATTAGCAGAGGGTAGAGTTCTGAGGTGAATGATGTTGGGGAAAATGTCTGAGTGGGTGACCCAATGTGTCATCCTTGGGAAAAAGCAGGTAATCTCTAGGGGCTGAGCAGCTACTGGAAAGGGGCATTTATTACCTGGGCTCCAGGACACCCTCTTAGGTTCCCATTGGTATTGGGACCAACTACACCTTGTTGTGGTGTTCACTGTTTTCTTTCATATTTCTGTAATTCATACTAGGTTATAAAATCCTCAAGGGAATGGAGTTCCCCTTTTCATATCTCTAAATTTCCCTAGCATACTTTCCTTGCATCTTGTAAGTGTTCAATAAGTGCTTTCTTTGCATCTAGTAGGTAGTCAATAAGTGCCTGTTGAATAAAAAGGCATTGAAGAAAATCTTTACCTTCTTTCACCTAGGGCTGAACTTCATGATTCTATTTCTGTTGTTACTTCCTATAAACTACTCTTCTGTGAAGTCCTTTCTATTTTCTGCCCAGCTTTAGACCTGATGCTCCTTATTTTTGATCCTTGTGCCCACCAGCTCCAGTACCTCCAAACAGCCTCTTCTCTCACAGGAAATACATGGCTTTCTTTGCTTCTTACTTCCCATTGAACTCCTGGCATCCAACTGATGTTCAGAGGGACAAGTAAGAGACACACTTTTACTTCAACATCACATGAACAGGAAATAGCCAGAAGTTACTCCTTTTGAAGTGCTAAGTTCAAATTACAATACAATAATTAATGCACTACAACGCTAAACAAATATCTCATGTTATTGAATACACTAACTACATGCGAAGACTAGAAATAGACAATAGGCAAGATTGATACTCTAAAGGAGTTTTGAAAGCACATTGCTGACTGAAATTTTGTTGTCTTGAATAATTTTTTTTTCTTTGAGACAGAGTCTCGCTGTCTCTTCTTGGGTAGAGTGCTGTGGCATCATAGCTCACAGCAATCTCAAACTCTTGGGCTCAAGTGATCCTCTTGCCTCAGCCTCCCAAGTAGCTAGGACTACAAGCATCTGACATAATTCCTGGCTAGTTTTTCTAATTTTAGCAGAGACAGAGTCTCTCTTTTGCTCAGGCTGGTCTCAAATTCCCGAGCTCAGGCGGTCCACCCACCTCAGCCTCCCAGAGTGCTACAGGCATCAGCCATCAGCCATCATGCTCGGCCACCCTGAACAATTTTTAAAATTTGGTCTGGTATGTTGAAATGATTTTACATTACAGAAAAATTCACTTCAGTATTTCTTTCATTGAAATGGATTGCATTGATTCTTTTGCCTTTTTTCCCTATAGGAGAGGAATACATTCAGTTTTTATGATTAAAATTTTTATTTTGAGGTAACTGTAGATTCACGTGCAGTTTTGAGAAATATGCTAGAAACATCTATGTACTCTATCCAGTTTCAACCAATGGTAAGATCTTGCAAAACTACGATACCATATTACAACAGGATATTGACCCTGATAGAGTCAAGATACAGAACATTCCCTCACCACTGGGGTCTCTCTTGTTACTCACTTCCCTCATGCCAACCCCTTCCTTAAACCCTGGCAACAACCAATCTGTTTTCCATTTCTATGATTTTGTCATTTTAAAAGTGTAATATAAATTATGCAGTTTATAGCCTTTGGGGGATTGGCTTTTTTTCACTGAGAATAATTTTCTAGAGATTTGTCCAGGTTGTTGTATGTATTAATAGTTAATTTCTTTTTATTTGTATAGTATGGATATTCTATATTTTGTTTAACCATTCACCCATTTCTAGTTTTTAGCTATTACAAATGAAAGTAGTGGGATAAATACTCAGGAATGTGATCATTGGGCTGTGTGATAGTTACACATTTAGTTTTTAAAGAACCACCAAACCATTTTCCAAAATGGCTATGTCATTTTACATTTTTACTGGTAATACATGAGCGATACCATTTCTCAACTTTTTGGTTGAGAAATACCAATACTCAGCATTTGGTATTGTCATTATTTATTATTTTATCATTCTAATATCTGTGTGGGGGCATCTCATTATGGTTTTAATTTGCATTTACCTAGCGATTAATGATATTGAACATCTTTTCAGAAGCTTTTCTTCCATCTTTATGTCTTCTTTGGCAATATGTTTTATGTCTTTTGCTCACATTCTAATTGAATTATATTTTCTTTCTTTTTTTAGTCCTATAAATGTTCTTCAGGATAATTTTTTTTCTTGTTGAGGTTTTAGAGTTCTTTATATAGTCTAGATACAAGTCTTTTGTCAAATATGTGGTTTGCAAATACGTGTCTCCAATCTGTAGCTTGTCTTTGTCTTCTTAGTAGGATCTTTTTTTGAGTCTTACTCTGTCGCCCTAGGTCGAGTGCTGTGGTATCATAACTTATAACAACCTTGAACTCTTGGGCTCAAGAAATCCTCTTGCTTCAGACTCCTGAGTAGCTGGGACTACAGGGGCCTGCCACAATACCCTGCTAATTTTTTCTATTTTTAGTAGAGAGGAGATCTCACTCTTGCTTAGGCCTCCTGAGCTCAAGCAATCTACCCATCTCACCCTCCCAGGGTGCTAGGATTATAGATATGAGTTACCACACTGGGCCCTTACTGGGCTCCTTAATAGAGCAAAAGTTTTAAACTTTTAGGAAGTCCAAGTGATCCATTTTTACTTTATGAATTGTACTTTTGGTATCAATTCAAAGAATTCTTTGTCTAGATATCAAATAAATTATTCTGTGTTTTTATTCCCTGAAAGTTTTATGTTTTTACATTTTGCATTTAAGATTTGGTACATTTTTAGCTAATTTTTATATTAAGTGTGAAACAGGTCAATGTTTATTATTTTTGCCTTTGGTTGTCTAATTTCTCCTATTTGTGCTATTTGTTGAAAAGACTAACCCCCCACATTGAATTGCTTTTCTACTATTGTCAAAAATCTGTTATGCATATTTGTGTGGGTCTATTTTGAGTTCTCTATTCTATTCTATTGATTTGTGTGTGTACCATATCTCTATAGAATCTCTTAAAATCTTTTATTTTTTGTTTTTCAAAATTGTTTTAGCTATTATAGTTCCTTTGCCTTTCTGTATAAATTTTGGTGTAATCTTGTCTATGTTTACAAATAGTCTCACTGACATTTTGATAGGAATTAACTGTATGTCAGTTTGGGGAAAATGGCTATCTTTGTTGCACTGAGTATTCTAATCCTCAAATACAGAATATACTTCTATTTATTTAGATATTTTTTGATTTCTTTCATCAGTGTTATCCTATTGTATCATGAAAATTCCATACCTAATTGTTAGATTTACATCTAAATATTTAATTTTTAGAGCACCTTTAATAATGTATTTTTAATTTAAGTATCCATGTGTTTGATGCTACTATATAAAAATACAATGGATCTTTGTTTTTTCTTTAATTTCAGGATAATATGGAGGGGCACAAATAATTAGATTCCAAAGTTTGCATTTTTAAGGTTAAAGTCCATTTTGTAGATATGTTCCATACCCATTGAGTATTAAATGGATTTTTATATGTTTATCTTATATATCCCACGTCCTTGTTGAAATCACTTATTAGTTCTGACAGTCTCTTTTGTAGATTCCTTTGGCTTTCCTACACTATAGAAATTTGACATTTGCTAATAGGGACAGTTTTGTTTCTTCCATTCTGATCCATTTTTTTTTGCCTGATTGCACAGAGTAGAACTTCTAGTGTTATGTTGAAGAAGATTAGTGGGAATGGACATCTTTGCCTATTCCCAGTCTTAGGAAAGCATTCAGCCTTTTATCATTAAGTATAATGCTAGCTCTAGCCACTTTTAAGATGCTCTTTACTATTACTACTTTTCTAAGATTTTTTTTTTATCATGAATACATGTTAACTTTAGTCAAGTGCTTTTTCTTCATCCATTGACATAGCCATGTATTCTTTAGTCTGTTACTATGGTAGAATATATAAATTGATTTTAAAATATTGAACCAGCTTTGCATTTCTGGTTATGGTGTCTAATCTTATAATATTGCTGAGTTCTATTTTGTTAGCAATTAGCATATGTATATTCAGAAGGATTATTATTCTGTAATTTTCTTTATCAGTATTATTATCCTTGATTATGGGATTATGGTAATACTAATTTGGGAAGTCATTTCTCCTCTTCTATTTTCCAAAAGAGATTGTGTAGAATTGGTGTTAATTCTTCTTTAAAAGTTTGGTAGATTTCTCCAGTAAAAACATCTAGGCCTAAAGATTTATTTTTGGAGACTTATAATTATGACTTCAATTTCATTAATGATTATGAGCCTATTTAAATTTATTTATGTCTTACTGGATGAGTTAAGATAGTATGCTTTTCAAGGAAGTAGTTCATTTTATCTGAGTTATCAAATTAAGTTTGTGGAGTTCATATTATCTTTTTTACTGTCTGTAGGGTCTGGAGTGATATCCCATGCTCCATTCCTATAAATATTAAAAATATCTATCTTCTTCCTCAGTCTTGTTACACATTTATCAACTTTATTGATCTTTTCAAAGGGCCAACATGTTTTGGGATTAATTTTCTCTTTTGTTTTTCTTCAATTCATTGATGCCTGCTATCATTATAGTATTTTCTTCCTTCTGCTTGCTTTGCATTTATTTTGCTCTTATTTGTCTAGCTTCTTGAAGTGAGAGCTTAGATTATTGATTTGAGACTTTTCTTCTTCATCTGATATATGTATTTGCTACTATTAATTTTTCCCTCAAATTACTTTAGTTGTGCCCTGCAAATTTTGATATATTGCATTTTCATTTTTATTAAGCACAGTGTCTTTTTAAAATTTCCTTTGAGACTTCCTCTTTGATCCATGATTTATTTAGAAGTATATTGTTTAGCTACCAATTCTTGGAGATTTTCTGGTTATCTTTATGTTGTTGATTTCTAGTTAGATTTCATTGTGGTCAGAGAAAACTCTTTGTAGAACTTCAATTCTTTTACATGTTTTGGGCTTTTTTTGTGTATCTGGCTCAGGATTTGATTCATCTTAATATGTCTTTCATAGGGACTTGAAAAGAATGTACATTCCATAGCTGTTTTATAGAATATTCTATTCATAAACTATCAGATCATGTTGGTAGATGATATTATTGAATTCTTCCATATCCTTGCTGATTTTCTATCTAGTCGTTCTATTAGTTGTTGAGAATAGAATGTTGAAGTCTCCACCTATTATATAGATGTGTCTATTTCCTCTTTCAGTTCTATTAATTTTTGCTTTACATATTTTGCTGCATTACTTACTGATTGGTGCATACACATTTAGGATTTTTGCATCCTCTTGGTTGTAAGAATTGACCCTTTTATCATTATAAAACATCCTTTCTCTGTCTTTGATAACAACCTACCCACATTGTTATATTTGAGGTAAGCTTCCTATAGACAGCAAATGATTAGATCGTATTTGATAATTCACTCTGTTAACCAACCTCTGTCTTTTAATTGTTATATTTAGATCACTCACATTTTTAATGTAATTATTGATATGTTAGAGATGAAGACTGTTATTTTTTCTGTTTGTTCAGTTTTCCATTGTTTTCTTTTTCCTGTGGATCACTTGAACATTTTTTAGAATTCCATTTGGATATTTCTATATAGTGTTTTTGAATGGATCTCTTTGTATAGCTTATTTAATGGTTGCTTTGTGTATTTCTTCACATATATATATATATATATATTATACATATATTTATTTATTTACAGTCTACTGGTGTCACTTTTACCAGTTCCAGTGAAGTATAAAAATTTAACCTCTTTTTACATTCTCTTACCTTCCCTTATTTATAATATGCAGCTTATTTTCATTGTTCACAGTAGTTATGTTCTATAAACCTATCTGAATTAGTGAATACCAAATCATTGTTCCTAGGGAAAAATGTGAGTCCAAAATTACATTTTTTGTCAACTGATCAATACATAGCCTTATTTTATTATGTTTCCACTGAAGGACACCTTTAAATTCAATTAGCATTGAATTCATGACTAATAGCACTATAAATCATGCCTTAATGAAGCTTATTTAACATCCGTACTTTCCTCCTATAAGACACTTCATGGCTTTCTTACATTCAAGAACACTAGATAGTGTTTTAGTACTACACTTGGGGGCCTTTTTAAATGGTGAATTTACCAACAAAATATACCAAATTGCAGATAACGTGGCACTAGATAGTCTCCAAAAAGAATACTTATTGGCCAGGTATGGTGGCTGAATCCTGGGTACTTCCAAGTTCAGAAATTTAGGAAATGGCTGGGCATAATGGTTCATGCCTACAATCCTAGCAACTCTGGAAGGCTGAGGCCAGAGGATCTCTTGATCTCAGGAGTTTGAGGCCAGCCTGAACAAGAGTGAGACCTTGTCTGTACTAAAAATAGAAAAACTATCTGGGTGTTGAGGCAGATGCCTGTAATGTCAGGTACTTGGAAGGCTGAGGCAGAAGGATCACTTAAGCCCAAGAGTTTGAGGTTGCTGTGAGTTACGACTCCATGGCACTCTCCTGAGGGTGACAAAGTGAGACTCTGTCTTAACAACAAAAACGTATACTTATATACAATATAAGAGCTGAAACAAAAGATTCCAGCCTTGTTCAACCTCAGCTTGGAATGTATTAGAAAACTCAAAAGTTTTTGCCACTCTTTACATATTCACTATGAAATTGCTATGAGTACTAATTTGGGCTTACAAATAAATTTTAGCGAGTAGACAGATTCATAAATGCAGAATTTGAAAGTAATGAGAATCAACTATAATTATCTTAAATATTTTTTTCTACATCTATTTAGAACCACATCAGCCAATGTTATTTTTGCTAAAACCATCAAACATAATTTGGAAAATGAAGGAGATAAGAAAAAACAACTATATTTACCTGCATTTCTGCTTACTGTGTTTTTTCTTCCTTTCTGATATTCTAAAGTTTCCTCCTTTCATCATTTATTTTCTATTTAGAGAATTTCCTTTATCCATTATTTTAGGATAGGTTTACCGATGATAAATTTTCTTAATTTTTTATAATATGAGAATGTCTCATTTCCTCTCTATTTCTGAGGCATATTTTCAGTTCTTGTATGATTCTGAGTTGCCACGTCTTTCCTCTCAGCACTTGAAAAATATTGTGTTTTTTTCTTAGTCTTTCATGGTGTGTGATGAGAAATCTGCTATCATTTGAATGGTTTTCCCAGTATAGGTAAAGTATCATTTTTCTTGATTTGCTTTTTTTTCTTTTAAGGTTTTTCTTGTCTTTGAACTTCTAAAAGTTTAATTATGATGTGTTCTGGCATGGAGTTCTTTGAGTTTGTCCTTTTTGAGGTTGATTCAGCTTCTCAGGTTTATAGGTTTATCTCTTGCTAGGTTGGGATGTTTTCAGCCATTATTTCTTCAAGTATTCTTCAGCCCTGACTTCTTTTCTTCTACTTGGATTCTGATGACATAAATGTTAGGTATTTTCTTATATCCTTGTAGGTCCCTGAGTCTCTGCACATTTTTATTTTTTCTCTATTGTTCAGACTGGGCAGTTTCTGTTGCTTAATCTTCCAATTCACCAATCCTTTCCTCTGTTTGCTGTTGAGTACATCCACCAGGATTTTTATTTCAGTTATTGTATGTTTCAGTTCTAAGATTTCCATTTGGTTCTTTTGTATAACTTATCATTTCTTTGTCAGATTTTCTATTTTTCTTGCTAGGGCTTTTTTTGAAAAATTTGTTTCAAGTGTGTTCTTAACTTTTCTTTGAAGTATTTTTTTTTTTTAATCATGGCTACTTTAAAATATTCATTAGACAATTTCAACACCTCCATCATTTGATGGTCTTGTTGCATTCAGTTTGAGATCTTTCTGATTTTTAGTCTTAGGAGTGTTTTTTGATTGAAATTTGGACACTTTTATGTTTGGAGACTGGATATTTTTTAAGTCTTCTGTTTTAGGCCGGGCACAGTGGCTCAGGTCTATAATTCTAGCACTCTTGGGAGGCCGAAGCAGGAAGATCTCTTGAGCTCAAGAGTTAGAGATCATTCTGAGCATGAATGTTTTCTTTTAAAAATAGAAGAAATTAGCCAGGCATTGTGGTAGGTGCTTATAGTCCCAGCTACTTGGAAAGGTGAGGCAAGTGGATTGCTTGAGCCCCGGAGTTTGAGGTTGGTGTGAGTTAGGTTGATGACATGGCACTCTAGGCTGGGATGACAAAGTGAGATTCTGTTTCCAAAAAAAAAAAACAATCTTCTGTTTTACCTGGTATATTCTGACACCACTCTCACAAAGGAAGGGGAAGCGCTGCCTTGGTATTGCCAGGTAGAGGTTTTATCCCACCTTTCTGTTGGCCTGTTGGCTTCTGTTAATGCCTAAGGGGAGTGATTCCCCATCACAGCTGGGCATGGATGGATGGATGGGAGTTCTAACTTCTCCTGCAGTCTGTACTGAATTTGCAGTACTGGGCCATGGTGAAATTTCTGACTGTCTACTAGGTCTTTTCTGACATTTCCCAAGTGGGGATAATTCATAGTTTCCTTAAAAAAAAACTTTGTTTTATCTAGGAAATAGAATCAATTGTCTTTGATGAATTCCTTAGTGTTCCATTTCTGTCCTCCCTCTGGTGATTAATTCTTTATTTACAGTATGTCTCCACCTGCCTGAGAACTGGCAACTGCCCAGATGCTTTCTCTTCACCCATGATGAATGTTCACATGTGCAGCTATTACCTTCTCCGATCTTCATTTCAGTGTTGGATTTTTTTTTTTATCCCCCTGCTGTTCATCACAATTTACCTACCCCATGCCTCATTTCTCATTGCTTGAATGTTTCTTTGCATTTTGTGTGCTCTCTTCTTTTAAAATGAACAGTGAAAAAGCAGGTTAGGGTTAAGGTACTAAAGATGCTAATCAATGCATCTTGAGCTGAGGTTTCTCCCTCTGGATGGTGAGGGTGTCTCAAGTTGACTGGGGAAGGGTCAATAAGAGAGATTAGCTGAGGACCAGATTTTGACGTCTAAAACCCATTTCCTCCAATGATAGGAAATAGTGTAATACTATTTTAGACCGTATTTCCCTGTCTCAGCCACTGGTTGGTGTGGTAGCAATCAGAAGCTATAAATAGATTAAATTTGCTAGAAGCATCTTAAAGAACAGTCAGCAAATGGCTGGCTTTGCTCATAATATTTTGGATACTAGCATGTTAGTCACTGATATCATTATCCCTAATTTCACTTTTGCAAATATTGTTCATGGAAATTGTCACCCTTTTTTCAATCTCTGGGATTCTCAGAGGTATCCTTTTAATTAATGTCTTCCTTTCCCCCTCCCCCCTCTTATACACTCTTAGATTTCTGGATTGCCAAGTAGGATTTGAGTGATTGATTAGCAAGTTCTGCTAATGATTTTGATTAGCCCTATTTGTTTTGCATGTAATTATCTTTTCTCGGTAATTAGAATTTAGTCACAGTATTCACACTTGATATAATTTTGTATGACGATTACGCCAGCTAAACTCAGATATATTTATAATTTCTAAGCAATTATAGAACAATTTAGCCAAACCTATCATAGTTCCCCTTCTGAAGTAAAAATATGTTTTGTTTTGTAGTTTTTGGCTCATGAGAAACAACTAATAACACAAATTGATTGTTTTTAAAAATAATGTTTCCTGAAAAATGATTTGTCAGATGAAATTGTTATAAATCTAGGTCACAGTAACCTTTTTTTTGGAGAAGAATTTGAATGAATTGGCATTTTGGATTCATTTATTAGATTAATCTCTTCTTAGAGTTCTAATTATGCCATCTCTGGTATCTGGGAAAGAAAGAGCATGGGTAGCCCTGTCCACCTGTGTTCATGGTCTTCAATAAAACATTATGTTTGTGGACTATATATAGTATTCAGTGAGTGTCTGAATAGGTCTCCCTTTATCCCCTAGGGAAAATGAAGTGGTTATCTGGATTTATTCAGGTCAACTGCAGAGCTGAGCTTGAGCAAGACTTTTGAGCTACTCCATCTTTGAGTCTCTGGCAGCCATGTAGCTCCCTGAGCCCTTGCTGAGAAAAGCAGGAGCACTAGGGTACTGAGGCACACAATGAGAGGGCTCCTTTTGACAGTGTGCATTCTGTCCACAGTGCTATTTGTAAGACCTCTTTATAAGGCACTAATGGTAAGGATGAGCTCTTCTCTACAACTACTCGAAGGTAATCCTAATTGACTATATTTGTTATTTTAAAGCCTTTCAAAGAGACTATTCTTTTACTCACAGCTGCATATTAATGATAATTCCTTTGGAATTTGATTAAAGCCGGTTCAGTGTCAATTTTTATACAATTTACTAGTGGCCACGGATTAATCTAAACTAAAACTCTCAGCAAGACATAATTCTGTCTGTAACTGAGTGGAAACTTTGACACAGAGTAATTCCCATGCCCATGCTTCACGGGCCATCTGGCTTCTGTGAATGGCATTGTATAAGAAGGCCAAGGAGCCACCAACCACGGGAACTCATCGTCAGTACTAATGCTGCTGTCTAAACAGTTTAACTCCCTTTGGCTTTGTTTTCTCACAGTGTCTGCTGACAGTGACTGCCAATAAGCTGAGAGAGGCTGGATTCAACCATCCAGATACAGCTCTTAATTATGAAAGGATCAACATGTCTGACTGTGAATATTCTCTGAACAGGGTGGGGGGTGTCAAACAATGAGGTATTGGGGATTCTCTTTAAATTAGCAAAGACAAATAAATAACAAAAACAAAGCAGTTGTTGGAGGGAGGTAAACTATTTTTCCTATACTTTAATTCTAAATTTAGAACTTAAAATCCTGAATAAGGAGGAGGCTCTTAATTGCTCTCCATCCCAGGCTTCTGTTGAATTGAGTCTTCTTGCTGATGTGATCTATGCTTAATCAATTTAACCTTGGACTAGCCTGACACCGGAGAGCATCGTGAATCCAACACAGAGCTTTGGCGATGCTTCGTGTGTCTACAATGAATTTGTGGCTTCTCTTATCCTATATTAAGCTCCTCACATATAATTAACCATCCTACACATTGAACCTATTTCCAAGATAAATGTTTCTTCATGGCTAAGGGCTGGTTCGCAGTACAAAAACAAGTCCTCCTCTCTGTGCCTTCTCTTGTCACTACCACCAGATGAATTGTGAATCCTTGCTTAGAGCTTTGTTCTTAGCACTTGGGTGCTGTAATGTTTTTAACTTTAATGATTACATAAAGGTAAAAGTTAGTTCAAGGAAGTGTTTATTGCTCCCTTTCCTCCTTTTATTCTTTCTTTTTCTCTCCACAATTTGAGGGAAAAATGCCAGGATTTTGTAAGAGCAAAAAAGTTGGACTTAATAAAATACTAGCAAACAATCCAACTGAAATAATTTACAATGTTACTGAAGAAAATAAATGCTTCATAAAATTAGCAGCTGAGTGGGTTATCTTCTAAGGCCTATCATGTATGAGATGATGAGACTATCTTGAAAATTCGGCTGGAATGAGTAATCAGAAGAGTCAATTTCACATCTTACTGAGACTAGTGCCATATCTTGGCTTCTGGAAGTCTTCATAGGTATGACGAAAGCATAGAAACTTTCATATTATGTTCTCATGTTGTTCTACACCAAAGGAAAAGAACAGAGACACATTGAGGGTGGAGAAAGATTGTGGAATAGGGCTCTCCAGCAATCATCCCCCCACAGAAAACTTAATTTGAACAACTATTCATGTACAGTAATATCTTTACAAAGCTAACAAAACTAGATGAAAGATTGTAGTACTTTGTAATAGTGTAATCATGAGAAAAGAGTTATCGAAGAGTGTATAATGAAAGGGTGATTTTATAGTACCTCCTGCCCCCACCAACCCTATGCAGCATAACATAGAGAGAGATACCATCTGCTTGTGGGAATGAGAAAGAAATAAGCATAAGAACTTGCCTTAGACCCCCAAACTGGGATAACCTAAGTGAAAGCAAGCACTAGGAAGATTCCCATGGCCCCTAACTCCAAGCCAAAATTTATAGACTGAAACTCGAGACCCACCTGGCATAGCCTTTGCAAGACTGACTTGATTTCTTGCAGAGCTCACATTCCCCACTGGCCAACTATTGTGGCTTTGAGTGCGGAATAATCCATAGTGATAGGCAAGCCTCATGACTATGGGCTTGTATTTCAACCTTGTGCTGTGCCAGCCTCAGAAGTCAAGGGATTTCAGCCTGGCTATAGTGATCCTGCAGCCAGCTACAACAGCTGCAGCAGTCATAGGCTGAGGGACCACAACAGATGACTCAGCTAGAATTTCTAGACAGACATACTTTGAAAGACACTCTCAGACAAAGCCAGACTGTGAAGACTGGATTAAGTACCCACTTCTTTGGTGCACATACATTGATGCGTGACCATAAGGATCAAAACAATCATTGAAATATGACATTATCAATTGGACAAAATAAAGTGCCATTAACTGACTGCAAAGAGATAGAAATATTTGAATTACATGACAAGGAATTCAAAATATCTGTTTTAAAGAAGCTCTATGAGTTTTAACAAAATTCAGAACCACAGTTTAATGAAATGAGGAAAACAAAAAGTGACCAGAACAAGAAATTTAGCAGAGAGATTGAAAAAATAATAATAATAACTCAGAAACCTGGGAGCTGAAAAATACAGTGAACAAAATGAAAAAGAGTGTCAATAGCAGAACTGATCAAGTATAAGAAAGAACCTGTGAACTTGATGAAAGGTTATTTGAAAAAAGTCACAGGAGAAAAAAAAGAATGGAAAGGAATGAAGAAAGCATATGGGATTTACAAAACCACATCAAAAAAAAAAAACAAATATATGAAACATTGGCAATCACAAGGGAGTGGAGAAAGATAAAAGGGTGGAAAGCTCATTTAAAGAAATAATAGCAGAAAAACTTTCCAAATCTAAAAAAGATATAAATATCCAGGTAAAGGAAGGTCAAAATCTCCAATAAAATTCAATTCAAATAAGACTACCCTAAGACCCTTATTCAATCCAAATAAGACTATAATTAAAATGTGAAATATCAAAGACTAAGAGAGAATCTGAAAGCAGTAAGAGAAAAGAAGCAAATAAGATATAAGGGAGTTTCAATATACAGAGAATGTTCTCTTAGAAAAAAAGCAATAAAACAAAATGGCTAGTAAACCTAAGAACTTAGATTCAAACTAATTAATAAGGAAATTCAAATTAAAACTATGTGTTTTTGCCTATCAAACTAGCAAAGATGTAAGAAACACTAATACCCAGCATTGACAAAAGATACTGAGAGTCAAATAGATTAGTTTTGCTTCTTAGATCTTCTTCTTACCGGCTAAGGCAGCAGTTCTTAACCTGTGGGTCATGACTTCTTTGGAGGTCAAACAACAGTTTCACCAGGGTCACCTAAGACCATCCTGCATATCAGATCTTTACATTATGATTCATAACAGTAGCAAAATTACAGTTATGAAGTAACAATGAAAATAATTTTATGGTTGGGGGGTCACCACAACATGAGGAACTATATTAAAGGGTCAGAGCATTAGGAAGGTTGAGAACCACTAAACTAAGGGAACTTGGTCATGACATTTAATTTCTTTAAGATTCTTTTTCTCAGCTATAAAATGCAAATAATATTAGAAATTACTTCACAGGCTTTTTGAGGGGATTAAATGAAATATGCTTATAATGTATTTAACATAATGTCTGGCACAAAGCAATTGGTCAATTAATATTAGAGTTGTGATCATTATTGTTGGAAACTAGAATGCAAATATGCTGATGGAGAAGTAAAACTGCTAAAACATTTCAGAATAAAAATTTGACATGTATTTAAGGACTTAATGTTGTGCATTTGACTTGATCATTCTATAAGACTTCTAGAAATTTGTTCTGAGAAAGCAGAACTGATTTCTTTATCATGATAGCTTTCATGACATATATTTTTTTAATTCAAATAGATTTAGGGGGCATCAGTTGAATTCAATTACATGAGTATATTGTTTAATGGTGAAGTCTGGGTTTTTGGTGTTCCGTACCTCAATAGTGTATATTGTACCCACTAGGCAATTTTTCAATTCATGATTTTTTTATATGGACAAAAAAATGTAAACAATAAACTAAACACTACCGGTAGGGAAATGGTTAAAAATTAGTTTGTCCACATACTATAGTTTCATTTAAATATTACATAGCATTTTTTGTTTGTTTTTTTTTGAGACAAAGCCTCAAGCTGTCACCCTGGGTAGAGTGCTGTGGCATCACAGCTCACAGCAACCTCCAATTCCTGGGCTCAAGCGAGTCTCCTGCCTCCACCTCCCAAGTAACTGGGACTACAGGCACCCGCCACAACGTGGCCATTTTTTGGTTGCAGCCATCATTGTTGTTTGGCAGGCCGGGGTTGTATTCGAACCTGCCAGCTCAGGTGTACGTGGCTGGTGCCTTAGTCCGTTGAGCCACAGGTGCCAAGCCTACATAGCATGTTTTAAAAGAATATTTAATGGCTGAGAAAAATGATACTTTGTGAAAACAGTGGCTATCAGCGGTTAAATGGGATTACCTCCTATTTGTATTTTTTTTATAAGCACTTATTTATAATTTAAAGTTTTTCTGTAGTAAATCAGTAAGTGCTTTCTGGACATCTGCATAGTAGGCACTATGCTAGGTGCCATGGATATGATAGTGAATAAAGCTGACAGGGCACTGAACCTGAGCAGCTTTTAGTCCATCCATTGGAAAATGTGCTACTTTTATAATGAAGACCATCACTGAAACAAAAAAGGAAACTGTATTAGTTTGCTAGAGCTGCCATAACAAATAGCCACAGACTGAGTGGCTTAAACATCAGGCATTTAATTTTCAGAGTTCTGAAGAATAGAAATATTAGATCAAAGTGTTGGCAGAGTTGGTTTCTTCTGAGGCCTGTCTCTTCAGTTTGTAGACAGCTATCTTTCCTGGGTTGTTTCATGATCTTCCCTCTGCAACAGTGTCCAAATTCCCTTTTAATAAGGACACCACTCATATTGGATTAGGGACCATACTTATGACCTCATTCTATCTTAATTACATCTGTGAAGACCCCATGTCCAAATACAGTTCCATTCTGAGATACTGGGGTTATCACTTTTGCATATGAATTTTTGATGGAGATAATTCAGCCCATAACAGAAACCATTTGATGATAGTTCTTCCCTGGCATTTTCTTTTTTGAGCTGTATGATAAAGGAGCTATGTGCCTCTTCCTTTTTCCTTGAGTGTGGTATTTTTAGTCACTCTGAGAGCTCGTTTAGGAAGACTAGAACATGGGTCTCTGTTTGAAAGCCTGTTCCTCAGCCTCAGCGTTGGCAGCTGTGATTTTAGTGTAGGTGAAAATGTCCTTATGTGGGCAGTTCTAAATAATCTCTGGAAAACAGTCACATTATAGGGTTTCCCTGGTACTTAAAGTCTGAACTTGAGGCCTTTGTTTAGCCCAGGGTTCCTATCTAGCCCAGAAACTAGGTGTTCTGGGAGGACTTTTAAAGGAGGGACATTCCTCGGAAAGGGGTAGATTTCCAGGGTCTAACTAGATTCAGACGCATCCTTTGAAAGTGAAATCTACCTTGGGTGTGGCAGAGGCTGCACAAGGAGCATGAGTCATTGATGAACAACAACAGTGAAAATGCTTCTGTAACTATACATCAGAGGCTTCTATTATTATATAGATCCTATTTTAGTTTCATTAAAAGGGAGACAAACAAAAAAGGAAATAGATTTTTGTTTTCGGTTGGAGTAATTCCCCCATTTCATATTAGTACAGAAGTGGAAGTGACCCTAGAGAACACCAGCTTCAACCCCTTGTTTCAAAATGGGGAAATTGGCTCACCAAGGATGTCTGGATTGCCTCAGATCCTAAATGTGATGAGTAGCAAAGGCTGATCTCATGTTCTGGGATTGAGATGCTGATCAAGTGTTGTTTCCAGAATACCAATGAGAAGAAGCATCAGACCTGGGAGTTAGGAACCCTGCATTTCTATTCCACCTTGTCTGCTAAGCAGCTGCATAACAAGGGGTATCCTAAATCTGCTTTCCAGTCTCACTTTTTTTTTACCTTCAAAATATTAAGTTAGATAATACAGTCCCTTGAATCTTTAACATCCCCTCCACCCCTTTCATGGATTTCACTCATTTTACACATACATCAGGCAGATAGAGTTGGCAAGTAGGTCCAGATGTGTTTGGCAGAGAATGATTAATGGTGTCTGGCATACTTCAGAAAAGACCAATGGCCTCAAGTCTTGTCTAAAATATTAATGAAGATTGAAGTTCAGAAGGTGCTATTGTTTGAATGTTTATGCCTCTTCCAAAATTTACATGTGGAAACCTAATCACCAACAGGATAGGTATTAAGAGGTGGGACCTTAAGAAGGCTCTGCTCTCATGAATGGGATTAGCAACCTTATAAAAGGGTTGGAGGGAGCTAGCTGAGCTCCATTGCCCTTCTGTCCCTTCTACCATGTGAGGACATAGCATTTCTCCCTTCTGAAGAGTGGAGCATTCAAGGCACCATTCTGAAAGCAGAGCTGAATCCCTCACCAGGTGCTTGAACCTGCTGGTGCCTTGCTCTTGAACTTCTCAGCCTCTAGAACCATGAAAAATAAATTTCCATTATTGACAAATCACTCAGTCTCACATATTTTGTTATAGCAGCACTAAAAAACTAAGAAAGGAAACTGTATGAGGAGGACCCCCAGGGCAATTGAAGCAATACCAAAAACACATTACTGGGATCTGATCAGACTAAAAAGCTTCTACACTGCCAAGAACACAGTAAATAAAGCAAGTAGACTGCCTTCAGAATGGGAGTGGATATTTGTAGGTTATGTTTCCAACAACGGTCTGATAACCAGAATCCACAGAGAACTCAAACTTATTAATAAGAAAAAAACAAGTGATCCCATTTCACTATGGGCAAGAGACATGAACAGAAACTTCTCCAAAGAAGACAGGTGCATGGTCTACAGACACATGAAAAAATGTTTGTCATCTTTAATCATCAGAGAAATGAAAATCAAAACCACTTTGAGATACCATCTAACTCAAGTAAGAGTAGCCCACAGAACAAAATCCTAAAACTACAGATACTGGCATGGATGGAGAGAAAAGGGAACACTTCTCCACCGCTGGTGGGAATGTAAACTAATACATTCCTTTTGGAAAGAAGTTTGGAGAACACTCAGGGATCTAAAAATTGACCTGCCCTTGGATCCTGTAATTCCTCTACTAGGAGTACATCCAAAAGACCTAAAATCACTTTGCAAAAAAGATATTTGCACCAGATTATTCATTGTGGCTCAATTCGTAATAGCCAAGTCATAGAAGAAGCCCAAGTGCCCATCAACCCATGAATGGATTAATAAATTGTGGTATATGTATACCATGGAATACTATGCAGCCTTAAAAAAAGATGGGGCCTTTACCTCTTTTATGTTTACATGGAAGGACCTGGAACATATTCTCCAGAGTAAAGTATCTCAAGAATGGAGGAGAAAGTATCCAATGTACTCAGTACTTCTATGAAACCAACTTATATTTGTTCACACTTTCTTATGAAAGATAGAACACAACCATAGCCCAAGATGAAGGAGAGAAATGGAGTGGGAAGGGAGGGACTGGGGGAGGTCTGATAGAGGGAAGGTAAAAGGTGGGACCTCACTTATGGAGCATATTGGGAGGGTACAAGTCAAATCTGTCAAGTGTAGAGCATAAATGTCTTAACGTTTAGTAAATGAGGCGAAAGCTACGTTGATTGGTTTGATGTATCAGTGTTAGATTGTATAACAAAGTCAACACATATGCACAAATGTATTCATGATATATGTGTATAGGACTTAATAAAAAAAACTAAGACAGGAAGCTAAAAAAAATTATGAAAAGGAGAGAACAAATACGAGTTCCAATCTTGTGTTTATCTCCACTTATGTTAAAAAGTGCACTTCCACTTCACTGCTCATGTCCTGATTACATGCTGACACATTTTGCTTACTTTCTCAGCTACTAGTAACCTAATCTTTACTTCTGCTTTTATAAGCAAGTAAAACATCTTCACTCTATTGTCCTTTCTTCTTGAAAAACTAAGCTACTAATTTTCAGGGTGCCCAATGTCAAGAAATTGCAAAGTCATTTTTGGATAGGTCTTTTTATTTTCTTTCTTCTCTCTTTCCTTCTCCCTTTCTTTTTTCTTTTTCAGTGTGTGATTAAGTTTGTCTTGAAAAGGTGTTACAACCTTAGCAAAAATTTTCATTAGCATTCTCCATGCATATTTTAATTAAAGAAAACTCATGTTTTGCTTGAGCAGTTAGAGCAGTGAAAGGTATAATCTAATGCTAAACGTGCTTGTACTTTGCATTAATCTGAACTGGACTCCTTTCTCTAAGAACAGATACAAGGCCATAGACTAATACTCAGTCTCAGAAAAATTCATAAGTAGCATGGTTCCAAGACTGTTCCCAATTATCTCGTGTCCTTTGTGGTTTTAAAGGACAAAGATCTAAATGAGGTGTTGTACCTTTCTGTATGAGACACAGGATTTAATTGCTACCATTTTTACATGCTGCTCAAGAATGTACGTGAGGTATAAGACACGTATTTCTACAAGGGGCCTGCATCAATTGTACAATTTTTTACTTGGATTACTTGCATTAGTACCTTTACTAAATTGATGTTGG
This sequence comes from Arctocebus calabarensis, assembly GCA_963573935.1. NCBI lineage: Eukaryota > Metazoa > Chordata > Mammalia > Primates > Lorisidae > Arctocebus > Arctocebus calabarensis. The sequence continues at coordinate 9,773 of CAUYON010206147.1, read as the reverse complement.
TAATTTCATTCATTTGACAAAAATTGAAATTATAAACCGTGAGGCTTTTCCTCATAATGTGGAAACCTATTAAACTGTATTTTACTTGTCAAACCATCTTTCATCACACATAGTGATTACGGGAGCAAGGAGCTTTTAAAGTTTCCTGCTTCTTTTTTATTCCACTAACAGGGGAAGACCATCTATTTTCTTTACATACAAACTCCCATTGCTGTGATTTTAAAGTGTATCCTATAGTCTTATTCTGTAGCGGTAGATCCAAGCACCAATATTTCTAGGGACTGAGAATGATGTGGTCACTTTTTTTTTTTTTAAGCTGCTTTTTAAAAGCCTTTCATTTCTGTGTTCTTTTGGTCAATGTGTCTTAGATATTACTCAAGTTGTTAAGCAAATTCTATAATAAGATAACACTCTCCATGTACAAAGAGCAAAGTGCTACAAAAATATCCTGCTTATAACTTATGCTTGCTTTGCAAAGAACCTGGAACCAGCCAGGAATCCACTGAATGCTGACAAGAATTGATAGTTTATAAGGCATGATCCTGTCCTGGACATAACTTCTTCCACCTTCTGCTGTGAGTTCCAGAGGCTTGCATGCATGACCCGTGGCCACTGGACCTAAGAAGAAAAGTAACAGTGGTTGAAGTGTCCAAGGAGCAAATAGTGGACAGGATCCCACCTAGTTCACAGAGCACAACAGAATCTTTGGGCAATCTGTTAATTTCTTATGAGAAATTACTGCCACAGAGACCTGAAATACTCAGAACTACATGTCATTCTCCCAGTGGAGATACTTAGGTGAGAAATGAAATAATAATTATAAAATTGCTAAATGAGCATGGAATTAGAAAATGGAAATTTAATGGCATCCAGCTAAAAGAGCTGGACATATCCATTTCTTAAAAGGAATGTTCTTCCTAATGGGAGGCCAGTGTTTGAAGTCCATTAGCTAATACTCTTCCTCTTCTGGATGTGCTTGGATAGATGCCCTAGCATTTATTCAGTGACTCACCTTATTTTGTGTTTCCACACTGGCTAGCTCCTGAAATGATTAATACATTCTTTTTTTAAGACATGTCAATACATTTAATCATATTATGGTGAAGTTATCCCTGCCTGGGAGCCATTCTGTCTCTTTAAAATGATGGTTATTTATTCATGAAATATTTATGGAGTATGTCCTATGCACCAAGCCCTGAATTCTGCATTAGGCATACGGCAGTAAGTGAGACAAGTTATATAGCCTACTCGGGGAAATAATTAAGAAATTATTATTATTATTATTATCACATGTGATAAGTGTAACAGAATGAAAAGGGCCAGGTGCTGTTGCCCTTAATCTAGCCCACTTAGTAAGAGGGTTTCTGGGGAAAAGTGATACCAGATTTGTGACCTTGAAGGATGGAGTTGGGAAGGACAGAGATCAAAAAAGATTCTTGATAAAGGAAACTTCCTGCATAGAGGCCCAGAAGAAAGAGTGCAAGCTACTTTCAAGGCACTGAAAGAATTTGATCAGGGCAGTAATAGAAGGTAAAGACGATAATGAGATAAGCAGGGACCAGATCAAGAAGGATCTTATTAGACTTGCTAAAAGGATTGGATTCTCTCTTAAAAGCAATGGAACAGATGCTAGTGGGATTTAAACCTCATAATGCTTGGGTTTACATGCGTGGCTGTAGCATGGAAAAGGGACTTGAGAAAAGGATGCTTCCAGAAAACTGAAGCCTATTGGGAAGTCAGAGTACTATTTCCGGCAAATGGGCTAATGGGGATCAGTCAAGTTAATGTCAGTGAGGATGGAGAAAAATGGTGTTTCGAGATATACAGTAGAACCTTTGTATGCTGACTACCAAGGGAGTGTAACTGGCCAACATACGGAGGTGGTCAACATAGTGAACTCAGCCTGCTATACTGATATGTACATGTGGTGTGTGTCTGGTCCATGAAAACTAGGTCAATGTAAAGAGGTGGTCAACTGTGGAGGTTCTACTGTATTTATTAGGAAGAATAGATAGGACTTGATTCCTATATGAATGCAAAAGGTGAAGGTGGTCAGGAACCAGGAATGGCCTCATGTTCTGCTGAGATAGGAGATACCAGGAGAAGAATGGAGTATGGGGATAAAATGGTGAATTCAGGCCAGGACATGTTGAGCTGGAAGTGTTTGCCACTGGATGGCAGCTGGATATGTAAATCTGTAGTCCAGGGAACATGTCTGGCTGGAGACAAGATTTTGGAATCATCATCATAAGGACAGTCTTTGAAGCCCTGAGATTAGATGAGTTCACTTGTGGACAATATGGTGAATAGGAAGAGAGATCAGCATTAAATGTTAACCGGACAAAGAGCAACCTTCATGGTGGGACTAGGTGGTCCAAATGAATGGGTGGAGCGACCCTCAAATCTTGTTCTGCATATCTGCTTTCGAGAACCATGTTCTGATTTCCTTGGCATTGTTTTCTCTGGAAAATATTCCAAGGCAAGAATTAAAGAAAGGCTCATACAGTATAGAGTGTTTTCAATCCTAGGGCAGCAAGGCTGAGGAGACAGGACAGATGAGAATAAATGGCAGAATGGTGCACGGTAATGTTTGCTACCACTTGTTGATGAGCAGAAAAAGGCCCTGGTCACCCCCAGGTGAGTCTACTTAGCATTTCCCTGGGGGCCTCAGTGAGGGACTGTGCCTTGAGGTGGTCTGGGGAGAAGAAACCATGTGGGGGGGGTGTTAATGACCTTGCACTATAGGGTAGCTCAAGGGTATTCAATGGGGTTTAACCAGACGCAGAACCAATAGGGGAGTGAACACTTGGATTTGCCACAGGGAATTGGCTTATGCGATTGTGGGAGCTGGTTCAACAGTTTTCATAAAGCTGCCTCCATATCTGATGCAGGGGATTGAATCCAGTGGGCAGGGCCCCCGGAAGGGTAGACCAAAGCTTCATTGGCTCTTATTGCGTCTCATCGCCATGAACATGGAGGTTCAGCAGGAGCTAAACAGACACTTGTCTCTGGAGACAGCCTGACTATGAGCTGGGAGGTAGGATGGTCACAGGCCCAGATGCTGCTTCATGTCAATGTAGTGGGTCACCCCGGTCAGCATCTCGCATCAGCCTCCCAGACGCAAGGCGTCTTTCCCTGGCCTGCCTTTAGGTGGGGCATGATTTTAGAATCCAGATTGCCATCCTCTGTCTTGGGCCAGTTCTTCAAAGCACAGGATAGGGTGGGAAATTAATTCCCCTCATTTCTGACATTTCTGGGGTTGCATCCTCTGGGGGAACCTGTATTCTCAAGGCCATATGTGGCCTCCCAGATTCCCAAGTGCAGCCCCTCAACTGAATCCAAACTTTGTGGAACAAATCCCTTTGTTACAAGGATTTGTTTTGTAAAATTTGATTCAGTCAAAAGGCCACACTCAACAATTCAAAAGGCCACATGTGGCCCTGCGGCTGCAGGCTCCCCACCCTAGATGTGGGGCTTCAACCAAGCCTGGAAGGGGCAGGGCATGCCAGGAACTGTGGGCAGATGCTCCAGGGAAGGCCGTGACACAACCAGAAAGAGTGTTTGGCTGACCTTTAGTGGGGGAGTTGAGTACATCTGAGGGAATCTGAAGAGGCTGATAAAATACAGCTTCTGTGTGAAAAAATTTCCACATATCATAAGACCTTTAAGACTAAGAATGAAATATTTTAAAACTAGGCCTGAAGACTTCAAAAGGCTTATTTTTGTTGAGCAAAGAAACTTAATATTCCAGTGTTGACGTCAGCACCTCTGTGATAGCATGCGTGCCAACTCAAGGCTGCCTTTGTGTATATTCTGTGATGCTTCGGAGAGAATTATTGAATGTCGGACAATTATATAAACTTGATAGATTGTATTCATTCCATTTAATAAATAAAAACATGCTAGATAGAAAAATTTATTGTAGGAAAAAAACTTTAAATATGGCTCAAGGACAGTAACAATGCTGGACTCAGAGTTAATGAAAAACACAGGAATCACCCAATATTGAAAAAAAAATGTTTTTTTGAGACAGAATCTCACTCTGTTGGTCTGGTTAAAGTGCAGTGGCATCATAGCTCACACCAAACTCAAACTCCTAGACTCAAATGATCCTCTTGCCTCAGCCTCCCAAGTAACTGGGACTATAAGCACCTGCCACAACACCTGGCTAGGTTTTTTATTTTTAGTAGAGATGGGGTCTCAGTGTTGCTCTGGCTGGTCTCAAACTATTGAGCTCAGATGATCTACCTGCCTCAACCTCCCAGAGTGCTAGGATTATAGGCATGAGCAACCATGCCCAGCCTGAAAAAATTTTTTTTAATTTCTCTCTTATTTCAGGCATACAATGGCCTTGACACTGTCTTTGCAGAAGCACAGTAAGAACACGTAGAAGGAAAGATTGTGTCTATTATCATGGAGTTTCTGAAGAGAGGCTATAGGTAGATACAAATTTATGCCCTCTACCAGAACAGTTTCCTGAGATTCTCATTCTGAGTTACTACCTATGACAGATGATATTTATATAAATAAAATACCCTGTGGGCTGATGCTTTAGTAAATCCCACTGTGGCTCTTACCCAATCCCAGGTCCCAGCCTGTGACACTGTGTACTTCTCTCTCACTTAAGAAATTTTATCAGAATGCGTGTACACAAGAATAAGTTATAATACAGATAAGATGAAATAATAATTTATTTGTAGGTATCAGTACTTTATTGCTAACATTTTTATATACATAGCATACATGTTTATAATGTGGGGTGGTACCATACTTAGAGTTGTAAAAGTTGGTTTTGAGTAAGAATAGCTTTCCTGGAGGCTCCTGTAGCTCAGTGGATAGGGTGCTGGTCACATACACCAAGGCTGGCAGGTTTGAACCCAGTCCAGGCCAGCTAAAACAACAATCACAACTGCAACAACAACAAAAAATAGCCAGGTGTTGTGGCAGGCACCTGTAGTCCCAGCTACTTGGGAGGCTGAGGCAAGAGAATTGCTTAAGCCCAAGAGTTTGATGTTGCTGTGAGCTGTGATGCCGCAGCACTCTACCCAGGGCGGTAGCTTGAGACTATTTCTCAAAAAAAAAAAAAAAAAACCAAACAAAAACTTTCATTTTCTTACATGTTCCCATGAATACAGCTTAGTGATGGGGTTATTCCTACTGATTTTAGTGAATGATGATGGAGATGAGTAGGGACTGAACCTTGATTACCAATATTTTTTTGTGTCTTGAAATAGCTCTTTATATTATTTTAAAATGATCCAATTATCAGACAAGTGTCATGATTTTCTCATGAGGTACAGGTTAATTTTAATTTGTTGATTCACTTAGAGTGAAAACAAGCCCTATAGCACTTTTGGAAAATCAGACAACAGGAGTAGTGGAGGGCAGCCTGGAGGAGATGGAGGTTGTCTGTAGCTGGCTTTCATTGTTCTTTTTGCACCCACAAAAATCCTACAGGTGTTAGACAAGGCTCTATTGATGGCAAGTGACAGAAAGCTGACTTGCACTAAATTAATCCAAGAAAGGAAACTATTAGCTCCTGTAACTGAAAAGTCTAGAATACTCCACTTCCCATATGGCTAATTTCAGAGATTCAAGTGATATTATCAGACGTCTCTCTCTTTGTCTTTCTTCCTTGCTCTCTCGTACATACAATTGTTACCAAATCACCAGCACCAATATATAAAAGAAAGTTTACTTGTTAGCTCTGGGAGAAGAACCTCAGAGAAAATCTCATGACTCAGCTTTGGATGTAGTTAGCACTGAACCAATCATGGAGTGTTGTGAAAGGATGGGCTGGTGCAGGTGACCAACTTGAGTCAAGGGGTGATTAGCAACTCTGTTGTTAGTAAAGAATTAGATGTACCCAGACAGATTGGGCCAGATCGAATTAGATTTACCCAGAGAGATTGGCTTTCTTCCCAGCTCTTGGGAGGAAACCTCTAAAACCTGTAGAATTTTCAGAGAGGTAAGAGTGTTTTTGCTATTCACAGTAGGCCCCTTGAACCCATGCTTGCTAGTTTATGCTAATGATGTGATTCGGGGGAGTGGAACAGCCACCTGAGAAAGACAAGCCATGTACTTAGAGAGTCAGGGCTTTGAGACCCAAGACATCTGCGTGACCTCCAGGGCGACAAGAAGGGGAAATTGCATTCCACCATGTGTCAATGATATCAAGCCTATGTACGAAAACTGGAATACAAATTCTGGACACCAAATTTTGGGTGAGCTTATCTGGTTGACGATACTCTAACAGTTGTCACATCAAAATATTTTCTACTTCAATAGATTTAGGAGATAATAGTGTTTTTTTGTTACACAGATGAATTGTATAGTGGTGAAATCTGGGCTTTTAGTGTATCCCAATAGTGTACATTGTGCCTAATAGCTAATTTTTCAGCCCTTACCCTCCTATGCTTCCCTCTTCTGTGTCTCTAGTGCTCCTAAGTCATCCTGTATAACCACAGTTACTCATAGCTTAGCTCCCATTTGCAAATGAGATCTTGTCGTACTTGGTTTTCTACTCCTGAGTTACTTTACTCACAATAATGGCCTCCAACTTCATAAAAGTTGCTGCAGAAGACATTATTTCAATGCTTTTTCATGGTTGAGTAGTATTCATTACAGGATGTATGTGTGTGTGTGTATACTGTGTATGTATATATCCACATACGTGTGTGTGAATATACACACACACACTCTGCATTTTCTTTATCTACTCCTTAGTTAATGGGCACTTAGCTTGATTCCATATCATTATAATTGTGAATTGTGCTTCAATAAACATATGAGTGCAATTATCTTTTTGATACAATGACTTCTCTTCTGTGGGTAGATCCACAGAAGTGGGATTGCTGAATCAAGTGGTAAATCAACATTTGGTTCTTTGAGAAATCTCCATACTGTTTTCCATAGAGGTTGTACCTTGCCACCTAGTGTTCCCTTTTCACTGCATCTGTGCCAACACAGATGTTTTGTTTGTTTGCTTTGCTTTTTACTTTTTAATAATAGTCATTCTGACAAGGAAAGGATAAAATGTTAACTCTTTTACTTGCATTTCCCTGATGATTAGTGATATTGAAGATTTTGTTATGTTTCTTGGCCACTTGTCTATCTTCTTTTCAAAAATGTTCATGTCTTTTGCCCACTTTTTAATAGGATTATTTGTTTTTTTCTTGCTAATTTGTTTGACTTCTTCAAAGATTGTGGATATTAGTCCTTGGTCAGATGTATAGTATACAAATATTTTCTCCCATTCTGTACATGATCTGTTTACTCTTTTTTTATATTAGTCTTTGCTGTGCAGTAGCTTTTTAGTTTAATTAAATACAATTTATGTATTACTATTTTTGCTACATTTGCTTTCAGGGTCTTAGTCATAAATTCTTTGCCTATTCCAACATTAATAATAGTGTTTTTCGGGGGGAAGGGCAAGATGGTCCACTGGAAGCAGCTTCCAACAGAGGGTCCTGTCCAAAAGGAAAGATAACCTCCAGAAACTGCCCAATTGAGCTGAAGACTGGGAGTCCAGCCAAGAGAGAGAGAAGTAATAAACACAGGTCACCTCTGAGGCAAGCTGCGACTTCAAGAAACCAAGCTTCAGGCAGAAAAACTGAACTAAAGTTTTCCACCATTCTGAACTTCCAGAACACCCTTCCCCCTTTACCTGACACACAAGAAGCCTGACCTCTGCCGAAACTGAGGGAGGAGGACTTGAGCAGTGCCCACCCTCCCTATCTGCCAGACCAGGCAGCCCTCCAGGTAAGGGACGTTGGGGCCCCATCAAGACCCTGCCAGCCCCCAGGCCAGGAACTCCTCCAGACTCCTGCTCGACACTGAATCGCACCCTGCCAGGCCTTGGACCACCTCCAGCAGTGGCCAGGAAGTCCTCCAGGAATCCTGCCTGGCAAAGATCTGTGCCTTGCCTGGCTCCAATCCATGCCCCAGGCCCACCACCCACAGTGGCCAGGAACTCCACTCTGCTGGGACCCCCACATGACCCAATTGGCACCCCACTGGGCCTTGACCCACTGCCTGCAGCAGCCAGGAAGTTTATGAGGACTCCTGCACAGCACCAATCTGTGCCCCACCCAGCCTTGTCTTGCCACCCGCTGGACCCCCACCCAGCTCCAATCCGTGCCCTAGACCCGCTGACCACAGTGGCCAGGTACTCTACTCCAAAGGGACCAATCCGAGGCCCTGGTTGGTGCCCTGCCTACTGTGGCCAGGGCCTCCACCTGCCACCCACACTGGCCAGGGACTCCACCAGGAACCTGCCAGGCCTCTGCCCTCCTGCCCAGGCCAGGAACTCTGGGAGCCACACAACCCTCCTCCTCCCCTACCCTTTCTGCCTCTACACCGGCCCCACCCATCTGGCCAGGAACTCAGGAGGCTGTGCAACCGGTGCCCTCCCTCCAGAGCCCTCATCCCAGCCAGAGACTGCTGGAGGCACAGGCTCCCTTTGCAAAGGCCACAGGGTGCCCCATCCCACACTTTGCTGCTTGATCTGGGTGTGCCACACTCCAGAGCTGCTCCCGCAACCAAAACTCCCTGGCTGGGGCAGTCCCAGAGGAGCTACACAGGGTCACTCCCTACAAAGATCCAGAAACAACAGAGTGATCCTGCCTGGGTCTGATCTGGGAGAGAAACCTCCCCAACTCTGAGGAAGGTCGTAGGCAACAGTGAAAAATAATCATGAGGCAGAGTCAACAGAAAAACTCTGGCAATATGAATAATCAGAGTAGATCATCTCCCTCAAGGAATGACAAGGTAGATACAGCACAAGATCCTTTGCATAAGCAAATGACTGAGATGTCAGAAATCAAATTCAGAGTCTGGATAGCAAATAAGATCAGCAGAATGGAGGAAAAGATGGAATTAGAAATTCAAGCAGTAATCCAAAAGATGACCCAAAAGATTTCTCAAGCATTCAACAAATTCAAAGACAAGATGACCAAAGATTTTGACACATTGAGACAAGAAGTTGCAGCCCTCACAGATCTGAGAAGAATCCCTCAGTAACAGAATGGAGCAAGCAGAAGAAAGGATTTCTGACATGGAAGACAAAGCTTTCAAACGCTCCCAAACTTACAAAGAGGAAGAGAAATGGAAGGCAAAAACGGATCATTCTATCCTACAGCTCTGGGATAACTTGTAGAAAACTAATATTTGCCTTATAGGGATACCTGAAATTGATGAAGTGGCGTCACAAGGCACAGAGTCTCTTCTTTATGAGATTATGAAAGAGAACTTTCCAGACATGCCAAGAGATTCTGAAATTCAAATGGCAGACAGTTTCAGAACCCCAGCACGACTCAACCCAAATAAGACATCCCAGAGGCACATCATAATTAACTTCACTAAATTTAATATGAAGGAGAAAATTCTGAAGGCAGCCAGACATAAAAAATCCATTACCTACAAGAAGAAGACTATTAGAATAACTGCAGATCTCTCTGATTAAACCTTTCAAGCTAGAAGAGAAGGGTCATCGACTTTTAATCTCCTAAAACAAAATAATTTTCAACCCAGGATCCTGTACCCAGCTAAACTGAGTTTTATTTATGATGGAGAAATTAAATACTTTAATGACATCCACATGTTGAAGAAATTTGCTATAACTAAACCACCTCTCCAGGATATCCTCAGACCTATCCTCCATAATGACCAGTGCAAATCTCCACCACAAAAGTAAACTCACCCAGAAACTTTTTATTAAATTTCATCTTCCACAGTGATGAAAGGATTAAAAATGTCCACTGGACTTTCTAAAG
>CAUYON010206144.1:0-29576 GCA_963573935.1 Arctocebus calabarensis | reverse complement strand
GTGCTGTGGACTCACAGCTCACAGCAACCTCCAGCTCTTGGGCTCAAGCGATTCTCTTGCCTCAGCCTCCCGAGTAGCTGGGACTACAGGCGCCCGCCACAGCGCCTGGCTAATTTTTGATGCAGTTCGGCCGGGGCCGGGTTTGAACCCACAGCCCTCGGTATATGGGGTCGGCGCCCTACTCGCTGAGCCACAGGCGCCGCCCCAGCTTCTTCACTTTATTATTGGGCATTGCTTGTGTGATCATACTTACAACGCTAAGTAATTGTGCTGTGGAAATTATTTCCCAAATATGATGGCTGCAGTGGAGCACAGATGCCCCCTGCCTTTGAGCAGCACCTGTGAGCTAATAGTTAGATGTTTAGTGGGCTGCTATCTTTCCTCCAGGCTGGTGTCATTCTTAGGGAGTAAGCTGGTATGTGGGCAGGTTCTATTTTTAGAGGCAGAAAGAGTGGAGACATTAACAGATAGTGCATCCTTTGGTGTTCCTTAAGTTGCAAAGTTGGGTTCACTTAACCCCTCCCCCAAGTATTTGTTAAAATGCAGATTACTAGGCCCCCTTTGCTCTAAAAATGCTGAGTCAGAGTCTCCAGGGCTCAGTGACGGGTGATGGAGTTCTTCCTTTTAACGAGCCTCTCACATTTCTCTTAGACACAGTTATATTTGTGAACCACTGGTCTGTGTCCTTCAACTTTGCTTTTCCTCTTTCTGTTTTGATTAGAACATACGATCTGCTTTTACCGATCAGTTTTGGGTCCCATAGAAAGGTGAGGACTTGAGACAAAACTGGCTTCACGTCTCAGATCCAGCAGCGATTGAAGTTTGAGATTTTGGGCAAATCACTGAACTTCCATTTTCTCATCTGTAAAAGGTGGTAATTACAACACTCAGAGGCAGGAGCATTGGGAAGAGTAAATAAGAAACTGTAGGCAAGGTAGGAAACACAGTGCAGATATTTAATACAGAGATGTTAGCTGCTAATAGTCTGTAAGGACTTTATCTGTTTTCTAGCCCTAGAACCTTGAATTTAGAAAGACAAAATCTCTTTCCGAAACTTCTTTTTCCAAATGGAGATAAAAAACGAAAGAAGGAGGGAAGGAAGGAAGCAAGGAAGGAAGGGAGGGAGGAAAAAGGGAGAGAGGGAGTGAAGGAGGGAGGAGAAAAAGGTAGAGGAGGAAAAGAAAGGAAGAAAGGAAAAGGAAGGACGGGAGCAAGGGAAGGAAGGAAAGGAGGTATTATGATATTTGATCTGATTATCACAACATCCCTGTGTTTTTATCTGTAGAATTGACAAAGGAGATTGCTGAGAAGAGAAATAATAGAACCCACTTCTTCTGCCTCCAACAAAACTTCAGGTTCTCTCTACTCCTGGAGCAATCCTGGCTTGGATTACCTCCCCACTGCCACATGGCTCTGTAGCCATTAGAAATTACTGGAGGAGGTTCGGCGCCTGTGGCTCAACAGGCTAAGGCGCCAGCCACATACACCTGAGCTGGCAAGTTCGAATCCAGCCCGGGCCCACCAAACAACAATGATGGCCGCAACCAAAAAATGGCCGGGCATTGTGGCAGGTGCCTGTAGTCCCAGCTACTTGGGAGGCGGAGGCAGGAGACTCGCCTGCTTGAGCCCAGGAATTGGAGGTTGCTTTGAGCTGTGATGCCACAGCACTCTATCAGGGTGACAGCTTGAGGCTCTGCCTTAAAAAAAAAAAAAAAAGAAAAAGAAATTACTGGAGGTGTGAAGCTTGGCTGTACACCAATGGGGAATGCACCTGGAGGGTTAAGCAGCTATGACCTCTTAGTGGAAGGGCCACTGTGTCAGCTTCCCCTGTAATCTGGCCTTCCGAAAGCTGGGTTTTTATGGTACAAGGATGATTCGGTATTTCTCCACCTCTGGCCAAATAAACCATGTTCTAATTACCACATGATGAGTGTGTCATCTGAGAAAAGAGACCAAAAAGCCCATCAACCCTTTGTGGAACAGAAGTCCTGATTCAGCTTTGAATGGCCTTAGTTGTTCTAGAAGAGTTATGGTAACTTACTTTGTTTTGAATGTCAAACTTAATTTCAGTCTCAGCTATGGCATAAGAACAAACTTCTTCAAACTTGACTCTGTGTGTTGCAAGAACTGGAATTGGTATTTGGGGGCCCGGGAGAGCTGAAGATCAAACCCAATGCCCAGGTCATTAATGATGTCACATGCATTGAATACTGAGAAAACAGTTCTGGGAAAGATCTCAATCCTTGTTTGGAATGTCGTAATTCCATTTAGGGCAAAACACACCAACCACTTCCCATGCAAACTTCTGCAAAGACACTGTCTTATAGACTATGGAGACTCCAGAAATGGAAAATGGACACACTCGATGAGAACCAGGATTCCACATCTTTTCTGACTTGTCAGAGAAGCAATGGAAAATAAACAATCCCTGGATAATCTAATATTGCAACAAAAAATGAGCTGGATCTTTTCCTTTCATTCAACGTCAAAGCACAGAAGACAAGCATCTCTTTTCCCTGTGGAAAAGTCAAATAATTTAAAAACTCCCAAAGATATCAGTTTCTTCATACACAAGGGCTTTTCACAACTTGGGCTGGTCTTTTCAAAGGACACATACAGGGTGATAGTATTTCATATGTAGGTGTGACCATCGTTATGTCAGGGTGTGTACTTAATTGCCCTGAAGGTAACAATTTCCATGGCATAAATTTACTAAGAGCTATGGAAGAAGACGCCCTAGTAATATAATTTTTATTGGAGTCTTTCTTCATTCACTATCTTCATAGAAATGTATCTTCCTAATCTCAGAGAGCACAGCTCCTGGTCAAACTTCTGCTTGTAGGATTTGGCTCCATGGTCTTTTCTGCGATTCTATGACTCCCCCACCCCACCACCAGCCAGTCTAGTCATACAGAGCTCAATTTAGGAAAACAGCCTCTGGAAGATTTCCTTCTTTTTTGAATTAAATCATAACTTTATACATTAATGCATTTGTGGAGTACAATGTGCTGATTTTATATACAGTTTGGAATGCTTACATCAAAGTGGTTAACATAGCCTTTACTTCACTTGCTTAATTATATTCTACACTTAATAGATTTGACATGTATACCCTTGTAATATGCACCATAGGTGTGGTCCCACTGATTACCCTTCCTCCGTCAACCTCCCTCTTCTCCTCCCCCCCCTTCCTTTCTTCATCCTGGGCTATAGTTGAGTTTTATCTTTCATATGAAAGTATGGATGATTATATATTGGTTTCATAATAGTACTGAGTACATTGGATACTTTTTCTTCCATTCTTGAGATTCTTTACTAAGAAGAATATGTTCCAGCTCCATCCATGTAAACATAAAGGAGGTAAAGTCTCCATCTTTTTTAAGGCTGCATAATATTCCATGGTATACATATAGCATAATTTTTAATCCATTCATGGGTTGATGGGAACTTGGGCTTCTTCCATGACTTGGCAATTATGAACACACATTCTTCTTATCAGCCCAGGGAACAGCCTCTAAAACTGATCACACCTTAGGTCACCAGTCTAACCTCAGCAAATTTAGAAGAATATAAATTATTCCTTGTATTTTCTCAGATCACTATGGAATAAAAGTTGAATTCAACAACAACAGGAATCTTTATACTCAAACAAAGACATGGAAACGAAATAACCTTATGCTGAATGTTAGTTGGGTCATACATAGATTAACAAGATTTCCTTCTGACTCCCTTGTCAGAGCCTTGGGGAGCTGGGAAATGCCGGCTCCCAGGACCCATTCATTTTGAAATCCTTGACAGATGATTACTGCAGTCAAACACTCTGCCACTGAGCTACAACCCCTTGACAAATCATTTCTAAGCAGACTAGGAGTTCCTCAATCACTTAGGGGACTTTCTAGAGACCCTAAAACCTTCTTAGAATGATAGAAAATGTAAAGGCAGTGAAGAGGCTGCTGAGAATTATTGAGCATGAGGTAAAGAATGAACCCTTGCCATCTTGACATCCATGATGAAAGCCAGTGAGATGATTTATGTTTTCCAGAAATGGCTTTTTGGAAAGATTGGATATTCAGCAGTCTTGGCCTTTAACTGACATTTGTCTTGCATTATAAAATATCATCTCAGAGAACACATTAGCTCATGACTTAAAGGAGAAACAGCGTCTGGGTTTTTAAAAGTTTTATGTGTGTATAAAAAGTTGAAATACTAGCAAAATCCTTTCTGGATGTCAGAAGCCAATTGTTCAGGCCAGGCATTGGGCTCAGGCCTGGTTTAAAAGGGAAATTTTGCTGAATGTTCTCTAGGTCTCAGGTTGAAGGTCCTTCCTCCAGACTTGGATTGACGGCTCATAGAATCTTAATGAGCTATCCCTAGTAATCCCTCTCTCTCAGCCATATTTTTTTCTTCGTACAGATTGGAGTCTATAATTATCTTATTCGTGCTTTTGTTTCCTGTTCTACAGTGGAATCAAGCTCTGTGAAAATAAGAATTGTAGACAGGATTTTGTCCACAATGTTATCCCAATGCCTGTTACATACATTAGTAGGTAATCCATAAATATTTGTTGAATTCATGGGGAATGTGAAGTAGACACGACCAGAGAGCTTCCATAATAATGCGTCAAACTCTCAAAAGGCATGCTGAAAAAGGAAAGATACTAGATAAAGCTGATTTCTAAGCTGATTTTCTTGCCCAAAAGGGATAAGATAGAACACATTAAATAGAACACATTTACTTAAATATCCTATTTGGGATATAGGAATATGACGTTGGACAATTTAGGTCACAAACTCATCTCAGCAAAGGTGCTACATACCCCATTGTGGAATATAACTTGCCACCCTCAAAGTACTCCCCTCGGGATGCTATGCACAGACACCAGTGCCTAGTCCACCCTTTAAAACACTTTTTTCTAGCCTGAATTCTTACACTTGATTGTCAGATCTTCCTTCAAGAAGAGCTCTGACAGCCATTCCAGAAAAAGAGTCCCAAAAGGGCTTTGAAGGACAGACTAGGTGCTGGCCTCGCTGCATAGCTTCCCAAGAGGAGTACTTCAAAGGTGACCATAGAGATATTCAGCAAAGAAGTGGGTGGCACTTTTTCTAGGAAGAGTTCGTGAACTTCATTGTCCAGCCTCTTGGACATGAGAGTGAGATCCTATTGTCCCTTGGGTGGAGATAAATAGTGTTATGGAAAGACCATGGAACTATGGCTACTTCTTGTAGTGCTGAACCCTTGCCAAATAGGGCCTGTTCATAAATTGCCCCATCCAAAGAAGAGTGGGGGTTTATGTTAATCACAAGAGGTTAGGGCCCAAGGAAGGAAACCGTGCCATGTTTAGGGTTTGTCCTGTTCTGGAACAGAGGATAGCCAGCATAAATAGCTTGTAGAGAGGAGATACCCACTGTGGAAGTGAGAAAAGACCATTCTTTATTAACCCCACAGTAGGTACCAGGCATTTTACACCATTATCATAACTAATCCTCATGAAAATATTAAGTGGCAGGTGCTATCTCTGCTTCTCAAGGGAGGAAACCAAATGTCAGTGCCACTTACCCAAGGCCCCCACCAGATTAAGTGAAGGTTCTCTTACCCCAGAACTATGCCTACAGGTGGGGACACGGGCACAAGGAGCAATCCTCTTTCCTAGGTGTTAAGCGGCTCAGGTGGAGGGATCCAAGCTATTAATTAGATTATAAGGGAAAGGGCAGAATATTGGTGGTATTTGTTTTGTTTTGCTTTGTTTCGAATGATTTTGCAATTCTACTAGATAACCTGGATTTTTAACTCCTGTTCTACCTCAAACTAGCTCAACCCGAGAAGCAAGTTTGAAATTAAGCATGTAGAGACTGTGATGACGGTCAAGTCCTCCAACTTGAACCTCTTACTTCCTGCTCTGTAAAATGGATAGATTTCCTAGTTCGCAGTGCTCTCGTGAGACTCAAATGAAGACAGTGGGAACAAAAGTAGCTTGAAAAGCATTGTGTCTTACCTAATGGAAGAGTATTTTTCCATCCATCCCGCTAAACAATTTTCTGAGTTAATTGGAGGAAAAACATAATTAAATTTCCATCCCTTGTTCTTGCAGGAGATCAAAGGTTGGCTTCTGTAGTTTTAAGTCTACAAAAAAAAAAACAAAAGAGCCACATACTTGTCTAATGTATATGCACTTTCTGATTGTCTAATGAATACACGCCAGCAATTTCTTCGCATTGGAGCTGCCACCCCCCCCACCCCCCACCCCATTGCCTCTTACAGCTAATTGTGTTCAAGGGGGAAAAATCAAATGTTCAGAAAAACTCATTGGCTCAGACTTATTAATAGGCCTTTCTTGTTCTATTGTAGTCTACAGAAGAGTTACAAGCGCGTCACCCCCCTCTTTTTAAAAAACCTTTTGACAAAGACCAAGCCATGAGCACACATTGCCCATCATCAAAGCCAGCACCAATTTGGCTAATGGTGTGCACTGTTTTCACATTCTCTTAATACTTTAAGCACTTAACGGGAGCCTCCCGTCATTCTGAGCTCTAGCTTGTGGTTTTTAGGCAGAAGCAGCCCACCTGACTTTTAGTGCCCCTGTCTGTGAGCTGATAAGGCCGTCTGGAGACTCTAAACGCCTCCAAGCGCTAAATGTCAAGTTGGAACCATGAACCTCCTGCTAGACAAAGAGTGTCGTTGGAAAATGCTTGCTATGAAGAGGTTTCCAGGCGCACTAATGCGAGGGGCTATTTAAACAGGGTAATGGGGTATCTTTAAAATGCCTTTTTAGTTGGCAACTTAATAATCTCCCTCTTGTTCAAATATTATTTACACCGCAGTACATCTGATAGCCTCTGAAAGTTAAACAAGCCATTCAGGAAAATGGGATGGAGCTGTGACAAGCTGAATAGAAGCCTGAAAATGTGGGTTAATTACCTCATATAGGGAAAGATCTTCCCTTCCCACCTTTTTGTCAATCCCGCTTAGGAAACAGCGAGAGGTTTTACGTAGAGATCAACTGGAAAATGAGATGCATTCAATCGATAGGATCCCACATATGCCCCCAACGCAAGGCAAGATTCTGAATATATGAAGAGCAATTTCTGCATGAAACTTACTTTTTTTAATGGGACTAATGCACTGGGGATAGGAGCTGTTTCAAGTTAGGATCGACATGAGAATGGTCCTTTTGATGCAAAAATAAATCCGTATAAGAAGATTACAATGTGGAGCCCAGGGGAGCCCCGGAGCACCTCTGCTCCTGAAGTCTCCAAAATATTCCTGGAAGACCTGCAGCCTTTCTGGGACCTGCCCTGCCCAAACCCGGAGCCACGGTCATGCAAAGCTGGGATCGATTCACCGGGCACCCAGATGTCTGCCATAAGAGTCGCCTTCTCTGCCCCTTCCCCCAGATGTGTTTTTTATTATTGCCCCTGAACTATAATTTATCCTCTATCACTCAGTGATTTCAATTTCTTTTTGTTGTTTGTTTTTTTACTCTTGGGCTTCAAAAAGTCTCTAATTATGGAGGCCTGGCGCAGTGGCTCATGCCTATAATCCTAGCACTCTGAGAGGCCGAGGTGAGCAGATTGCTTGAGTTCAGGAGTTTGAGACCAGCCTGAGAAAAGCCAGACCCTGTCTCTAAAAATAGCCAGATGTTGTGGCAGGAGCCTGTAGTCCCAGCTACTCAGGAGGCTGTGGCAGGAGGATTGCGTAAGCCCAAGAGTTTGAGGATGCTGTGAGCTGTGATACCATAGCATCCTACCCAGGGTGACAAAGTGAGACTCTCAAAAAAAAAAGAAAGAAAGAAAAGAAAGAAAGAAAAAGAAGTCTCTGATTATGAAAGAAAAAGAGCTGTGATAATAGGGTCAGAGCATTATAATTTAAAGGCCTATATTAATACAGTCCAGAAGATATTTTAATTCTGAACTTAGTTTAAAAATAAATTTCACATCTCTATGTATATGTGTGAGTGTGTGTACATATCCATCTTTGGGTATTTTGAAAAGTATTCAAATTTGAGGTTATTTGTTGTTGAACTTTTGTAATCTTATTAGGTAGGCTATGTCTTAACTCCTGTTCTATCTCTAACTTGCTCAACCCCAGGAAGCAAATTTGAAATTGAGCACTTAGAAAGTATGCAGATGGTTGGGGCTTTGAACTTGAAACTCTATTTCCTAGTCTGTAAAATGGACAGTTATGCTTAGCTCATAGTGCTATCATGAGGCTCAAATTAAGAAAGAGGGAACAAGTCTCAAGAGTAGTGATTTTCCACCAGTGTGTCATGAGAGGATCTTAGGTGTGTTGTGAAAATGTTTAAAGATCATTAATTAAATTATTTTCAGAAGAAATTCAAAGCACAGCAAGGATATTCTTTTTATTATTATTATTCTTTTTTTCATCAACATAGTATAAGTGTGCTGTGGAAGTTTAACTATAGGTTCAAGTGTGCTGTGGGTAAAAACAAACAAAAAAAAAAGGTTGAAAAACACTGCTCTAGAGAGTCCAGAGGTGGGGAAGAAGAGAGAGTTGGGAACTGGAAGTTGCATGATAGGTCTCCAGCCTGGGGTGCCCCAGAGCTTGGTCTGAGACCTTGCATTTGATTTCTTTTCTCTTTTAATTTTTTTATTTTTATATGTTGCTTTTTATACTTTTTCTTTTTAAAATTTATTTATTTAAAAATTATTTTATTATTATTTTTATTGTTTGGGCTTCATTGAGGGTCCAAAGAATCATTGCATTTATTTAAGTCCCTCTTATAAGTGTGCCCTGCCCCCTAGAGGTGTGCCATACACTGTGACTCTTCGTCCTCCTTCCTCCTCCCCTCTCCCCACTTGCTCATTCCCCTACCCCACCCCGTATTAGCTCATCTACAGCCTTCATGTTAGAATGGAGTACATTGGGTTCTTGCTTTTCTGTTCTTGTGGTGCTTTACTCAAAAGAATATGTCCCACCTCCATCTAGGTTAATACAAAAGATGTAAAGTCTCCAGCTTTTTTAGTGGCTGAATAGTATTCTATGATATACATATACCACAGCTTGATTTCTTCTCTGTGAGGTGATGATGATATGATTACATAAAAGCCCTCCAAACAAATGTTCATATAGCCAGATGTTCATATAGCCTCAGGAGCAAAAGACTCAAAATGCATTGCTATTTGGGTCACCTTTCTTATTTAATAAGTCCCAGTACTCAGAGGAACTGTGGCCACCTGACTCCAAGAGCACTGGTGTAATGGAAGGTGAGAAAGTAGAGCCCCATCACCCCACTGCCTTCCCCAGTATAGGACCCCCAACAACGATTGTCCCTTCAGAGTTGGGGTAGTTTCACACCTGTGCTCAGGTGGTGTCTCACCTAAGCCCCCAGTCCTCGTCTTCCGGCCAAGGCATTTTCACACCCCAGGCAGGCAAAGGATGTGCATCTGGGCACCTCTGGGCTGTTGGCCTGAGTCCCTTTCTTCCCACCCATGGCCAGACATGGAGCTCAAGTGACCTAGAGCACAAGACATGGAGCTCCTCAGTGCCATCGTGCTGTGCAGGAGAACGCTGGCTTTGTGGTCCAAACCAGGGCCTGGATCTTCTGCCAGGGGAAGTATATAGCACCTTTCTTAGCCTTTTCTAGCTCAGTATATAGCACCATTTGAGCCACTGTAGTGAGGGTGCAGAATCCGCATGGCCACGATTTCATCATCAGGAAGCCAGGATTAACACTGAATTGGTAGTGGGGAGGAAAGCAGTATTCCATCAGGAAAGAGGGACATTTTCTACTCTTTGGCACCTGGAAAAGGCCTCCAGCAATGGCTGGCAGCTTTCGGAAGTCCCTCGCGGCTGCTGGCATGAGAATTGCCGGGCCTGCCATTTGATCCTGGGGCTGGGGGCTAAGAAGCAATTGTGAAAGTCATTTCAAAAGTCCTATAGGCATCGGATCTGTTCTGTAGCTTATAAATTGGGTACCAGCAAACTGGTCATTGTCCTTTTGTGGTGGGAGCTGCTATGGAAATCTCAGGGGCCCGGTAGCTCCTTCCATCCTGATGATGTGCCCTTACTTTAGGCAGGCAGCTCCCCTCTAGGGGGCAGCTGTCTGAGGCTGTGCTGTTGTCCTTCCAACCCCTGGGCTCAACCCCAGTGTCCATGTAGGGAGGTGACAGGCCAGGAGGACTCTCTGTGGTGTGACTGCAGCTGTGTCCTGCCCCTTGCAGTTCAGCTGCACTTGTCAGGGTGGGATTTCTCAGGCCATTCTGCTTGGGCTCCCTACTTCTCACCAGGGAACATCTACTGGAGTCCCCTGGGTTCCATCCTTCAAGGTCAGGGCCTGCCCAATTCAACCGGGTCCAGCCCAGCTGCGACTAAGCCTGCTCAGGGGCTTGAAAATGCAGAAAAACAGCCCCACCACCGCAGGGGCCAGGGTTACCATTTAAAGGCACATGAGATTGTTAAGTGATTCTGCTCAACCTGGTGAAAGACATTTCTATGCAAAACATTAACATGGGGGCAATTTTTAGCCTTATGATACAAGAAAATACTCTATGGTTGTGGTTAAGAATTCCAGCACCATTGATTCATTGCTCAGATGATTCTCCTTGGCCCTGAAAGTTGTTTTGCCCTCATTTAGGCAAACAACTCTCACTCTGAGTAGGATAAGCGTCACTTTCCATTCAATCTATTTCCTTGGTCTCAGCCTATGCACCAGTGAGGCACAATGTCTCTTTTATAATTTTCTCCAGTGGCCCCAATGCTGCCAAACAAGAAAAATTATAGCCTCACCGTCACTGAATCCAAAAGCCCGGTCCAATGACCTTTACTTAGAGACAACATTTCTTCCCACTGGACAGAAAAATACAAAAATAAAAAAATAAATCTAGCGAAAGGCTTTGATCCTGAAAAGCATTAAAAGAAAACAACACACAAAACAAACAAACAACTCAGCCCAGCCCTGCTTTGCTTAAAGGGAGTCTCTTTTCATGTGGCTTCCTTTGAGCTACATGCTGTGGCAGGTTCAGGATGTCTCCGACTGGGGAACACGGAGATTTGATGTTTTAAGCAAGTGAAACTGACCACCCAGCACAGAGCCGTATTCAGAATCCTTGTGGGGCCCCCAACTTTTGCCTGGCAGCCGCCTCACCACATCAGCCACCATGGCTGGCACTTCTCACCTCTTTTGAGATCATCATTGAAAGACAATTCCTATAGCATATTTGTGTGAGGTTCAGGCCAACGGGACAGACGCATGTCCCCACTGGGGACCTCTGTGGCTGCAGCGGTCTTGAATGTCCCTTGGAAATGTCTTTCTCTGGATAATTCTCTCTCAAAGTCCACGGATTGATCAGACATTGCCAGGTATCTGAGTAAAGAGTGGGCAAATTTCACAATGTCAAATTTGAGCGAAATGGCAAACTCATGTCTGGCAAGTGCGTTGCGGCAGGGGCAGAGGTATGAAAAATTACACTAAAACCCTGGGGCACTAGCTCAGAACACTGCTTAGATTCACGTAGCCAAGCATGGTGTCCCAAAGCAAAGAGAAATATCTGTGTGTCCTAATAGCCCTATGCTGCGTTGTTATCTTGAGGTGTCCGGGTGTAAAATGTCTGCTATGGTTTGAATATCTGTCCCCTCCCAAACTCCTGTTGAAACTTAATCCCCAGTGTGGCAGTATTGAGAGGTGGGGCCTTTAAGAGGTGACTGGGCCAAGAAGGCTCTGCTTTTCTAAATGGATTAATCCATGAATGGATTGTCTTGGGAGGTCTTCCTTTATAAGAAGAAGAAAGATCTGAGTCGGACATTCAGTTTCCTTACTACGGGATGCCCTGCACCACCTCAGGACTCGGGACTCTGCAGAGAGTCCCCACCAACAAGAAGGCCTGCACCAGATGCAGTCCCTTGACCTTGGACTTCTTAGACTGTTAAACCTGAAGAAATCAGTTCTTTTTCTTTTAATCAAGCTACCCAGTTTCAAGCATTCTGTCACAAGCATCTAAGATAATATGGAATATGGTAAATGTTCACTGATGGGCCACAGGGCAGCAATGGCACCTGGCAGGACCAGGCGCACTTTCTTCCACAAACACCAATCTCTTAGAAGCTTCAAACACTTGAGGGGCTCTTCAGAGGCAGAAGGCCCTACTTGAGTAGGTAACGGAAGCGTCAATGAGATGTGGGCTATTGTTAATGCTGTTTCTCCACTTGAACAAAAATTATTGATCCTTTTTTGGGAGCAGGGACTCACACCTGTAATCCTAACATTGTACGAGGCTGAGCTGGGCAGCTTACCTGAGCTTAGAGGTTCAAGATCAGCCCGAGTAAAGAGATATTTGATCTCCACTAAAAATAGAAAAACTAGCAGAGAGTTGTGGTGGACATCTGTAATCTTAGCTAATTGAGAGGCTGAGACAAGAGGATCCCTTGAGCCCAAGAGTTTGAGGTTGATGCCACAACACTCTACCCAGGGTGACTGAGAGAGACCCTGTCTCAAAAAAAGAAAAAAATTACTGGCCTTGTCAGGCAACTGTGAGGATCCCAAATCCAAACTGGACCCACAGATTAGGCATTTATACTCAGGCTCCCGGTACATAGAGTAAAAGAACGTGAACTTGAGATCCACTGTGGCAGCCATGAAAGCCATTGATGGTGGAATTGGTGGCAACTGTCCCCACATTTTAGGAGATTGTAAAATTGCGTTGAGGAAAACCAAACTCTACCCTATGAAAGACAGGAGTTCAAGAGTTGACAAAGGAAGATCTTACAGAGAAAAATGCTAGCATGCTCATGTCTATCCCCCAACCCTGGAAAGAAGGCTGATCAAGGCGATGGACCCATCCAGAGAAAGTTGGACAAAAGTCCCCAGGAATTGAGTGGGCTGGTATTTGACTCTTGGTATTAGTCAGTTGGGAAGGGCTGAAATGCCCAGTTGCTTGGAGGAAGAAGTTTTCATTGTTGTGTGAGTTTATTTTCATCAACAGCATGATAAAAACACCTGTGCTTTTGGATGCAGTGGAACCATGGAAAGGAGATAACTTGGAGATATCCAGAGAGGAGTCTGCCTAGAAAAGAAAACCTCCTGGGGCTCAGGAGAGAAGCAGGAGACCAAAGTCCCAGTGACTGACTGGTCTGCATCATGGGAATCACAGGTGGAGGCTCTCAGCTAGAGGATCTGTGGACAGATTAAAAAAACGCAGAGCCAGAGTCCCTGTATCATCAGATTTAGCACCCCTCCAATTACAATTTCTTAAGAAGTTAAAAAAGATGGCTCTGATAGAAATCCTAGATGAACACCTATAAATAATTCATTAACAAAGAAATCAGTAAGATGGTGAAGCTGATTCCAAGGGGACCTTGGGGAATTGGTCATTTATATGTCCAGGAAGACTCAAGGCCAGGAGAGAACTGCATATACCACTTCTCTAAAACCTCCCCCTCTTACTACAGACTCACCTTGGAAAGGGTCAAAATCAAGAACAAGTTAAGAGGAAGAAGAGGGATTAAGAGGGTCAACAGCTGACCACACCCACCTCTTTCATTGTAGCTTTAGGAGGGAAAACATTTTAACTTTCAATGAAATTCAGAATTTCAATTATTATCCTGTACAAGTCTGAATGTTTAATTGCTGAAATGAAATTGTTCATGAGACTAAAAGGGCTTGTGAAAGCTATAAGATCTATTTAAGATTTCATCTAGGGACATTTAAGAACTAAACCTCTGGATGTCTTTCATGGAGAAAGGTGGAAAAGAATACATTTCATTTTGTTCTTTTTGCACCTATTAAGTTCAGTGTGTTCAATAAAATGGTTACACTATGAAAAGAAATCCCCCTCACCAAAGTCCCTCGGTGATCATCCAGACCAAGGGAAGAAAAAAGAGAGCACTGTATCAGTTTGCTAGGGCTTCCATAACAAAGTGTCACAGACTAGATGGTTTCAAAAACAGAATTTTATTTCCTTACAGTTCTGAAGTTCAAGTTTTGTTTCCTCTGAGCCCCAACCCTTGGCTTATAGATGGGCATCTTCTCCCTGTATCTTTAGATGGTCTTCCTTCTGGGTCCATCTGTGTCCCTATTTCCTCTTATTAGAAGAATATCAGTCATACTGATCTAGTATCAATCACACTGAAGACCTTAACCCCATGCTCTCTGTCCCTGAAAATTTGTGTTGAAACTTAATCACCAATGTGAGGTCCTTCAGAAGATGATTAAATCATGAGGGCAGAGTCCTCCTGGATGGGATTAGGGTCCTTAAAAAAGGATGGGTGGAGGGAGGGTAATTGGTGGGACAAGGGCACATGTGAAATTTACTAAATGTAGAATATAAATGTCTTAACACAATAACTAAGAAAATGCCACAAAGGCTATGTTAACCAGTTTGATGAAAATATTTCAAATTGTATATAAAACCAACACACCGTACCTCAAGATTGCATTAATGTACACAGCTATGATTTAATAAAAAAAAAAATAAGAATTTGAGGGAGTGCATTTCCCTCTTCTGTCTCTCCTGCTGTGGGAAGAAGCAGGGGCAAGGCGCCATCTTGGAAACAGGGAATGGGCCCTCGCCAGACTCCAAACCTGCCAGTGCTTTGACCTTGCACTTCCTAGCCTCTGCATTTGAGAAATAAATTTCCACTATTTATAAATTATGCAGTATGTAGTATTTTGTTATAGTAGTACAAATGCACAAAAACCCTATCTCCAAATACACTGTCATTACCTGAGGTCCTGGGTGTTAGGGGTGCAACTTACGATTCTGGCATGGGGGCAGGGGAGAAGGAATTCAGCCCACAATGGTGGCCAATTAAATTGAAAAGGGGAAAGATGTGTATCTAGTATTTTTTTGCCCCAAGAGAGGGGACTTCACTGAAGTATGCATGGGGTGTGTTTGTGTGTGTGTGTGTGGGGGGGGGGTGTATACAATTATCTCTGGAATTCAGTTTATCATTGAAAACATTAACTATATCCCCAAATCTTCTCTTAATGGTCCCTTTGTTTTCCACTTTGATGAACACCTGGCTCTCCCCTAGGCCATAGTTTCCCCCTATAGTCCTTTCAGGGAGCTTCCCACTCTGCATACAATGTGGCTTAGGAATAGGGTAGGGGTCTATTCTCATTCTCCCCTCCATAAGATTGCCCACCTATATATCCTACTACACTACCGCATGAGAAGGGGATGGATCAATGTGTATTTGTTGAGTCAAGAGAATCATATACATAATACCCTAATGTATATTTGTATTTGTCTATGAACACAGTACACTGCTATCCCAGCTCATTTTCATTTTCTAAACATTTTAGCTCCTGACTCACTGTTATAGTCTCCATCACTACTCTCATTAAAATTGTTGATAATTTAACACCCCTCCAATTATAATTTTTGGCAAAGTTAAAAATGTGACTCTGATAAAAATACTGGATGAACACCTATTGTATATTATGATTCGTTAACAAAGAAATCAGTGGAATGATAAAGTTGATTCTAAGAGGCCTTTTGAGGGACTGAATTAATAGACATTTTGTAAAAATAGAGTAGTATTGCTAGGTTAGATACCAAGCTGGTTAACGTCCTACAGAATGATGAAGCTAATCTCTTTCCTGAGTAGAATCTACAAGTTAACCAGTAACCTTACAGCGTCTGGGCCCTAATCAAATAATAAACAATGAAGTCAAACACAAGTTCCAGGTACTATCTCTGAGATACTTAAATGGTCTGTGGGTGAGCCTACAAAACACACTCCCATGGAGTGACATTGAAGAGCTATGTCACAGCCCTTCCCCTTCAATACAGATTTTAGGTCGTTTCTGAACATCGGCCATAGATGGTTCCTTCTACATGAGGCCTCTCATTCCCCTGTCTTCATCTCTTCTAATGGGCTTGTTCCCCCTTTGACCTCACTCTTCCTCTTCTCCCTTGTTCTTATTCCCCAGATCATGTCATCACCAACCTTTGCAACCCCTCCATGATCTCAGTTGTGAGCATGCCACTTTCCAACCAACCTTTTCTATCTTTCCAGTTCCCTTTCTCTAGTTTCCTAACTTCAACACACTTTCAGCTCCAGTAGGAACTGCGGTCCATTGATCCATCACTTTTTCATGTCTTTTCCCACCCTCTTGTCTTCACAGCCCTGCACACGGAGCATAAATTCCATGATGAGTCGTCATAATTGCTCCCTTTTAGAGACTGCCAAATTCCTTGCTCAGCTCCCACTTTGTCCCACTCTCTTCCTTATTGTGCCTGACCCAATACTGGTGGAAAAAAAAACAACCACCAGCATACTGATTTTCTTTACTTGAAATTCATGATCTCTAAATTTGTGTGGGCCCATAGAGTAGCCAGATGATCAAACTATATTATCCACATCCATTTCCACTCCCATTCTCCTGAATCATGTACTATGGGCAGAATGTCTGTACCCCTCAAAATGTGTATGCTGGACAGCTAGTCTCCAAAGGTATGGATAGTATTTAGAGGTAAGGGCTTTAGGAGGTTGTTAGTTTTAGATGAGGTTGTGAGGATGGAGCCACCATGGTGGCTTTACTTTTCTTATAAGAAGAGACTAAAGCCTCTCTTTCTTTCTCGCTCTCTCCAACTCTCCCTCTTCTACCCTTTCCTTCCATCTCTATCTCCCTCTATTTTTTCTACCTCTCTATCTGTTCCCACCATGTGAGGACACAGTGAGCAGACGGCTGTCTGTAAGCCAGGAATAGAGCCCTCACCAGAAATAGAATCTGCTGTCTCACCTTCAACTTGGACTTCCCAGACTGGAGAACTATGAAAAATAAACATTTATTGTCTAAACCACCCAGTTCATGGCATTTCATTATAGTAACATAGGCTGAATAACATATCATAGATTGGTAAAGACTTTTCCTGTTAAAGGATAGACAGTAAATATTTTCGGCTTTGAAGGCTGCATGTTCTATGTAACAACTATTCAACTCTACCATTGTATTGTGAAAGTAGTCACTGACTATAACCTTCAACATATAACAATCTTGAAGCATTTATCTCTCTTCAGACTTGTAACACCTTGCCCCAATTCCCAATCTCAACTGAAGTTCTGTTCCACTGAGAAAATAGACGTAATAAAAGAACTTCCACTAACTCTCACCCCTGCATCTGCCCCTGTGATGATCTGTCTTCTGCCTCATTACTATGGATGGATTGTGTTTGCTCCTTGGTAAGACCCATCTCTTTAGCCATGCACTACCTCTCATTCCTTCTCATTGACTCAAGGGCTCTTCTCCAGTAGTTGTGCAGCTTCTCTTCTGTGTATCATCAGTTCCCCTGTCTATTGGGTTGTCTCTCTCAGCATGCCAATACAATATTTCTCCCATTTAAAAAACTCCTTACAATGTTGCTCATACCTGTAATCCTAGCACTCTGGGAGGCGGAGGAGGGTGGATTGCCTGAGTTCATGAGTTTGAGACCAGCTTGAGCAAGACCATGTCTAAAAATAGCTGGGTGTTGTAGTGGGTGCCTATAATCCCAGCTACTTGGGAGATTGAGTCAAGAGGATGGCTTGGGCCCCAGAGTTTGTGAGCTATGACACCATGGCACTCTACGAGGCTGACAAAGTGAGACTCTGTCTCAAAAAAATAAAAAAAAAAACCCACAATTTTGACCTCACTTTTCCTTCTAGCTTATGTCTCATTTCTCTCCTTTCCTTTGTAGTAAAAATCCTTGGAGTCATATATTGTATTATTTCTGATTTCCTGTCAAACCACTGCAATCCTGTATCACCCCATCACTCCACCAAAACTGCTCTGCCCTTGATTCTAACTGACCTCTACCTTGCTAAATCCGATGGTTAGTTCTCAGCACTTGACTCTCTTAACCCACCAACAGCACTTAGCTTACTCTTTTTTTTTTTAAATCTTACTTTTTCCACTTAGCTTCCAGAACAAGGTACTCTTGGTTTTTCTCTTGTCTTTTCAACTCCTCTTTTCCAGTCTTCCTACCTCAGGGCCTTTGCACATGCTCTTCTGCTTGGTGTGCCCTTCCCAGGTGGCCACATGAGTCTGTCTTTCATCTGCTGTTACCTGAATATCACCTTCTTAGTGAGGCTTTCTGTGGCCACTCAGTCCAAAATTGCACACTTACTTTCAACACCCACTAGTCCTCTTCCACACCTTACTTTCTGAGTATTTTTGTAATACTCAGCTCCATCTAACATAGTATCTATGTTGTGTATTTACAGTGCCATATTTAACTGACTTAGTATCTGTCTTTAAGTATGTGAAATATTGATCTAATTTTTGCAAAAGTGAACATATTTGTATTAATAAATATAAAGACAGAGATCTGTTATTACAGCTGCCGGTATATTGGGGGAACCTCACAGATCAAGTCAGCCAGTGGGCTGCCCCCACCACCTTATCTTTAAAAAATTAGGAAGTAATTGAACGCCTTTCAAACATACTGTTTGAGGGAGATACAGACTTCTTTCATATTGCCTCCATATTCTCCCAGGTTTCAGGTAAGCTAGTACTATGCATAAGATTCTTTAGTCCAGACACTTTTGGGGAACCAAAGTATGATTTCAGTAACTCTTTGCCTTTTTCAAATCACATCCTAGAAAAGCAATTGGCTTCCACATTATTCCATGCAATTCTAGAATCAGCTTTTGATGGCTTCAAAAACCCTATTCGGTGCTTATAAACTAAGTCTTTGGATATGTAAACTCCACAAGGAAAATTTGATTCAAATTGACTATGTCTGTTTATGTAACGTGTCCATCTAGGAATAGGTTTCTCTGCCTTTTGAGTTTGTTTTCAAGTATGGATATGAGATCCTGGCTGGGGCACTCCGCAGCAAGCATATTTTCCAGTGCCATTTTCATTGGCAGAAATTTTATTATGTCAGTCTAAATGGGCTGATGAAATTATTTTGAAAATAATCTTTAAAGGTAATCAATAACACAGGTCTGACTTTATGTAGATTATTTTTCTCTCTTCATCTAGCAATCCAGGCCGTCAATCAGAACTCAAAAAACAGTAGATGTTTTTTGTACTAGTAAGAAGAGGAACCTGAGAAGCAGAAAAGTAATAATTTTTTTTTCACTTTAAGCAAAAGAAGCAAATATCTTTTCACTCAAATATCAGAATGAGGGGTATAGGTCCCACGGAAAACTAAAAGAACATCATTGTGAGTGTGACGCAACCTGTTGTAAAGGCGGCCAGTCACCTGGCCTGTTCCAAGTTCAACTATAAACTATATTTTCTCATGTTCTCTGACACCAGGATCTGCTTGTTCCTGGTGTCAGAGAACATCTCCTGCAGCACTTGTAGATGTGGGGTGAGTTGGGGATACAGTGGCCCAAACAACCAACCAATTCAGTGGCAGAATCACTCAAAATGGTTCCATGAGATTTCATCACTGAAAGAGCCTTTTGGAATTGAATTGAAATTTTTTCATTTTCAGCTGATGGTGACAGCCGTGATTGTCCTTAAAGGTCATTACAATTTTGTGATAGGAAAAGAGTGTTCTTCAGTTTGGTTTTGTTAGAACTCAGTAAGAAGCTATTTGATGGGGCTGGGTGCAGTGGCTCACCCCTGTAATCCTAGCAGTTTGGGAGGCCAAGGCAGGAGGCTTGACCTCTGGAGTTAGATACCAGCCTGAGCTACAGTGAGACCCTGTCTCTAAAACTAGTCAAGTGTTGTGGGAGGCACCTATAATCCCAGTTACTTGGGAGTCTGAGGCAAGAGAATCACTTGAGCCCAAGAGTTTGAGGTTGCTGTGAGATGTGACATCACGGCACTACCCAGGGCAACAGAGTATGACTCAAAAAAAAGTGAGTGATTCTCAAAAAAGAAACAAAAAATGAAGCTGTTTGATGCAGATTTTCTGTGACTTTGCCACCAAATTAAAGATCACTACAATGCCATTTGTGAGGTTACTCATAATGCCATCACTTAGAGGGAGACTTTGCAGTTAGACGCCATCAATCTGAATCCAGATCAAAACATACAACTGTGTGGCTCAGAACAAGTGACTTAATAACTCTGAGTTCCAGCTTCTTTATCTGAAGATGGGGACAACAATGTTGTCTATTTCATAGAACCATTGATGATGAAATGAAATAGTAGTAAAGGCAAAGAATTTAGCCTAGTGACCATCAAATAATGAGTAGGAAATAAATAAGTGTTGTGCCCTATTATAATGATGGTGGTAGCTAGCTTCCTTCCTTCCATCTCTCTCTCTCTCTCTCACTTTCTTTTCTTTCTTTCTTTCTCTCTTTCTCTCTCTCTTTTCTTTCCTTCCTTCTCTCCCTCCTTCCTTCCTTCTTTCTTTCTTCCCCTCCCTCCTTTCCTTCCTTCCTTCCTTTTTTCCTTCCTTCCTTCCTTCCTCCCTCCCTTTCTGCCTTCCTCCCTCCCTCCTTCCTTCCCTTTCCTTCTTTCTTTCTTTCTCTTTCTCTCTCTCTCTTTTCCTCCTTTCCTTCCTTCCTCTCTCTCTCTTTCTTTTTCTTTCTTTAACAGTTTTTTGGGGGTATAACTACATCCCAGATAATTCACCCATTTTGAACATATAACTAAATAACTTATTTTTACAGACTTGTGTAACCATCTCCCTAATCTAATATTAGAACTTTTCCATCACCCGCTGAAAGTTTCCTTATGCCTTTTGCAATTACTTCCATTTGCACTTCCAGCTAAAGGTATATCTTCAAATCCCCACAACCAAAAAGATCAGATTTTGTTTGTACATAATTGGAGAAGAGCAGATTACACCTGTCTTTTGTGCACAGCCAAGAGTCACTTCCATTTTAAAAACAAGGAACAATAATGCATCTCCTTTTCTTCCGTATCAAGCCTTTGTATTTCAAGAAGGAACCACAAACCTTGGGTTAGTGCAAGGAAAGGGCCTTCCTCTCATTTCCTTTCCCACTCTTTCCAATACCATTCACCAGCCCAAGAGGTGGATCACCCATGCATCTGGTGGAGATGAAGCTTCGATTCTCCTCATCTGCCTCGGCTTCCTCCAGGCCCGAGGAGGATCCCCAGCAATATGTTAATATGGTTAAACATTTTTGTAAAGTTTGCAGAACTAAGGTCTTCTCATCAATGTCCTTTACTCCCTACCCCTGCTGCATGAAACCCCAGTATTTACTCTGCATCCTACACCCTTCTACTTTTCAAGGTTCTGTTCCATTATTAATCTCCTCTCTCAGCAATGGATGTGTTCCTATTGCCTCTGAACCCAAATTAAACAAACAACACAAAATCTTCTTTAATTATTTCTTCTTTATCTTTCTTTGCTATTTCTGAACCAAAACTCTTGAAAGACTCTATCTCTGTCTAACTACTCTATTAAAACCAGTCCTTTCAAAGTCACCACTGCCTCTGTAGCTCCCCAGGAGGGACAACCTCTTCTAAGCCAGAAATTGTTCCAGTTACAACCATCCCCAGGGCAGCTGTGGAAAAACCTTTCCACATTGGAAAGCTGTGTTAATTTAGTTGTAATCAAATAAGACTGCATTCAAGATACTTCCATTAGATATATTTTTAAATGTACATTCTTTTTACAGCATTTTTGTACTATGTGCTTAATAATTTCAAAAAATGAAAACTACTTGTTATTTTTTAAAGCAAACTAATCTTTTAATGACTTTGTTCTGTCTGCCTTTTGTTGAAAAGCATTCGAATATTTGGTTGCAGTGTGGAAGTCCACAGTTTCAGTTGATCCTCTAGATGACTAGTGGTCATTTGTGACTTTAAGGAGCTCTTATTTTGGGTTAGGTAGGAGTACATAGATTGGCAGCAATAATGGTTGAAGAGCAGGAAAGCATTTTTCAAGAGTAATTGCTGAAGGCATGGATGTTATGAATTTTTCTGTAGTTCAACTGGATTTTTCTTACCATCAAATGATGACTTTAAAATGTCATCTACTGAGAGCTCAATCAATTCCATCTGTCGTTGTTTAGGTGCCTTCGGGATATCAACCAGTGAGGCTGAAATGCTAATTTGAATGTGATGTCATGATTCTCAAAGTCAGTGTATTTTCCAACTAATAGGTCTTAACAGCTATATATTTTTCAAATAATTTGCATCTATTATCCTCCTCATCAATGACTTGCTAAATGGAGAAAATGTTCATCCTAAACTTCCTTTTATAGAAGTATTTTGAAAAAAAGATTTTTTTTAAATACTTGGATTTTCTTTTTGCTACATATCTTGTGTAGACTTAGTTTTACCAAGCAAAGAAATATTGAAGTCATTTTTGATTTGAAATGCCATCACACAGAAATGTTGCATTCCTATAGAAATCCTCTTTTAATAATTCACATCGTTGATTCTGTCATTCATAAAATTTAGCTAACTGTTCTTGCAGAGATAAAATTTTTGCTAACGCTTGTCCCTGCAATGGCTACCATACTTTAGAATAATATGGCAAATCCACACTAAATACCTCATCCTTTAACTTTAGCATATTACAAAACCAACTATGCCATTTTGCATTTGAACAAACACAGTTAATGATACTTATAACTGGTGGCAAAGTGTCACTTAAAATAGAACCTTTAGCACAAGAGATTTTGCTGATGTAAGATACAGTGAGAAGGAATGCGAACATCTGGACCTGTTAATGCTTTTTTAATCTGTACAGTAAACCCTTCATGTTTTCCTGTCATAGAAAGTGCACTGTCTTTACTTACACACACTAAATTTACCAAATTGAGTCCACCTTCATGAAATTTATCTTGAAAGTTGTTGACGATACCTCTTCCCTGTGTCCTGTTTGAGTAACTCTTTAAAGAAAAGAAAAGCTTCTGATTTAACTGGAATAAAGTATGAAACCTATGCTGAGTCAGTAGTATCACTTAATTCATCCAAAGCAATTGAATAATATATATCTTCCTTTTGAAGTATTGCATGAAGTTGTTTTGTTAAGTTGAAGGCTAATTCATGATACTGATCAGTTATGGTTCTCCTCCAAAGAGGTAGTTGTTTCTACTTTCAAACTTTATGGGGGTCTAAACTTCCTACAACTTGGACAATGCATTCTTTCACAATTTCCTTGTCACTAGATGTCATTTCTTTTCCCCTGAGGCTATAAGGTACTTCATCTATAAGTTGCTTCAGTGGCATTTTTCCAGGTCTTATTGCTGTTTGAAAGAATTGTCTTTGCTTTTGCTTTTCATCTTTTAATTTCTGCCATACAACCTTTCATGCCTGTACCTCTAATTTAAAATATGTACAGTCCTTATGAGCGTTAAAACACTGATCAGCCTGAATGTCTTTAATGTCGATGTTCTTAATTATCAATAGTACAACAAAGCAAGCATATCATGTTATCTTTAGCAGAAATAAGATAATCTTGCAATTTCCAATCCTCATCAAAAATATCTGTTTCTGTCTTCAGTGTTCTTTTGACATTTTTTGACGTGAAGGGCTGTTAAGCAGACAGAATTAAGAAATACTGTCAAGCTGTTCAAGTATTCACAAATTCCACTTCAAACAGAAACATAGTGCATTGTTGTCAAAAACTGGTAACAGATTGGCATACTCAACCCCATAAACTCTCACCAACCAGCCTCATGTGTTAGTGGTGTCAGTCAGGTAGGGGGAGTTGGAACTAAATCATGAATGTAGCAGCCATCAGTTTAGCCCTTGTTGTTTACCAAGGTTCTAATTGTACTGGTTATTCTGGGAAGATTATTTCATTAAAACTTATTTTATTCTTTGGTGTTTTAAATATGTTCACTTTACAAATAAATATATAGAAGATGCACAAAAATATTTGATTAAAAAAAAAGGATTTGTTTCTTTTGTAAAATTTAGATCCGGTCAACAGGTTGCACTTAAGGACCTAGAAGGCCACAGGTTCCCTACCTTTGCTCCAGGGGTATAGAGACCTATTCTCCTTACAGCTACAACACTCATGTTATTCTTCTTGAATAAAGTATATCTGCTCCAAAGTGATGTATCTCTCAATGGAGAAACCTGAAAATGGCTGACATGTATTTAAAAACGTCTTAAACATGTTTTTAACAGTTCCCTGTTCTCACATACACACTTCCATCACCTAGGCTCTAAGTCCTTGAATGAAGATACCTTTTTATCACATCTTCCACCTGCCCGTACATCTCTTGATATTTATTTTAAACTCAACTGTGTGTGTTAGATGGTAGGGAGGACAATGAGATAGAACCTGGGATTAAAATCTCTCCACAACCTCTCCAAGAATTCAGAGTCACACATGGATTGATTGGAAATAACTGAACTTGCAAACCCAGTTTCACATGGGCCTGTCAGTTGACAAGGCAGGAGGAGGGACGTATTCACATAATAAGAGGTGATTCTTTTCATTGTCCTGGTCCCAGACGTCATCAGCAGGAGCAGAACCATCTGCACTTGGCTTCAGGTTTCCCAACCAGGCTGGAGATTTGGGAACACCCTTCCCACCCTTCTTTGTAGATGCCCTGTTCCTCAGGAACACCCTGCTGTAGTTGGGCCACCACGAATTACCCATAAACTTGACCCAGTCCCACCACCACCTTCTTAAAACCTTTCTCAGTCCCCCTTGAGGTCTTTCTCAGACATCCTGGCTGGCACTTACCTTGCTTTTAATCACCTGCAGAGTCCCACAGTTGGGAAGCTGGCCATGGAGTATTGTGAGCATCATTTTGTGTCCAGATGAACAGTGGGTCATCTGATGGAGTCCTCTTCTCATCAGTCTCGCCTTCCTGGCACCCACTCTGTGCTGAACATAGCAGAAATTTAATTAAAATTTGTCGATAGATTAATTGCATCTGTTCCCTGGTGCTATTGTGAAAGTAGACGCTTGTCTCTCTGAGACCCGACACTCCTGCTTTGGAAGTAAATTCAACTACACCAGACAATGAGAGAGGAGGCAGAAGCCAAGCCCTGCAAAACCACCATGGAGCTACCCCATTGCCATGGTCAAGGAGCGACAGGCAAGTCCACTCTCTTCCCCAGGTAACTCTCTCACATGTGTTAGGATACAAGACAGTCCTTGGTCCATCCCTCCTAGCATCTGTTTTTCTAAGCCTCAGAATACCGTGGCTTCCAGATTTCATCCATCTGGTGTGTCTTTTCCTAACTGTCTAAGGGGCTATGGTCAGAAGCAGGCTCTCTCCCCTCGCCTGGCACAAAGGAAACAACTCTGGGGGGGGGATTGGGACACCTGCTCTTGGCCCTGAGTCAAAACTCCAGGTGTAGGAACTTGGCTTCTGTCTACCAAGGAACAGGTGTCAGGGTCTGCTCTAAAAATGTGGGAACAGGATGGGATCTAAACTTCCTCGATCCGTCTCAAGTCATCTGAGATTCTTACAAATCATTCAGATCCTTCCTGGAACTACAGGGAGTTGGAGTCTGTGGGCCAGAGGAGAATCCTGGGGTCAATGCAGGTAACAGGCACATCCTATCGGGGAAGTTCGAGGACTCTGGTAGACTTGACTCTGACTCAGCCTCTCGCTCTGACAGGCTCCTGCTCAGATCATCTTAAAATCGGGCTTCCACACAGCAGCCATTGTGTGGCGCCTTCACCATCTTGCCATCTTTACAGACTTATGAGCTTCATACTTTTCTTTAAATCACCCTCAACTTCAAAACCCAAGCCCCTTGTTTAGCCTATTATCTGTAAAATTACTGTTTTGCGGTGCTACCCTCCCTTCAAACAGTAATTTGAATGCATAATTCAAGTTTAACATGTTCACACTGCCCCAGTAAAAATCATTTCAAATACCACCCCCAGTAGGATAAGTACTACTCTTCAGAGACATTGCTTAACAGATGCTACCACTCAAGTCAGAAGGTCCCCTCACCCTGGGTAGGGAGAGCATGGGGTGGCCACAGCCAGAGGATGTCTTCCTGGAAACTTTTTAATTTTATTTCTTGAGCCGGGGTTTCACTCTGTTGCCCAGGCTGGAGCACCGTGGTGCAATCACAGCTCACTGCAGCCTGCACGTCCTGGCCACAAATAATCCTCCCACCTTGCCAAAGTGCTGGAACTGCAGGCAGGAGCCAACATCCCCAGCCAATAATTATTCTTTAAATGATCCACTATATTTTATACAGTCTTCTTGATTTAGCTTAAGAAAGAAAAGGAACTTTAAGAGCTAAAAAGATGAATTGTTCTAGCAACAGTTCACTTAGTTGTCTCGATTGAGTGGACATTGAAACCCCTCTTTACCCTGCCATGGGACCACTGCAGCCCGTATCCCCAGGCTGGGGTGCTGGGGATGGGGGCAGTCTGGGAAGTTTCCAGAAGCTTTGTGCTCTGACCCTTATCTGGGGAATTAAGTTGCTGAGTACGAATGAGGCTGACACAGAAACGCTCTGTTTAATCACAATCCCGTGCCGAATTCTTGGTGGTGTTACTTCTGGAAAGGAGGAATAGACAACAACTGTGTCATTGTCTGCCAGTGTTCCTGGTATTGTTGAACTCCTGTCTCCTTCCCTACACACACACACACACACAGCTGTTTTTAAAGGCATCCCCGGTAAGGTGAGCATGATACCTTAAAAGCAAACCCTTATCTTTGCTTTCCATCGAGCTCCCTTGAAAGAGCACGCTGTCTGCCTAGCAGTTCTCTAGGAATCTGTTTTCTTTGTGGCAGCTGCTGAACCAAATGAATCAAGCCAATAAACTATTTTGACAGCATCTGTTTCTTTTATTCTTTCCTCTCTCCAAGCCTGGCCCCAACCTAAAAGCCTCAGACAGCATCCCTCCCCTCCCACCCCCACGCTGAAGGCAGACAGCCTCTGTGACTAGCTAATGGTGCCTTTCTTCAGCAAATCAGAAGGCCTTGGCCGAGACCCAAGGGCTGGGGGTGGGGGGACTCAAGTTCTGCTTTCCAGTAGACACATTGAGAAGGGCATTCATGGGACAGGACACCCACCCTCCTCGCCCAGGTGACTGCCTAAGTGGGGTGTGTGGCAGGGCCATCAGCCATCCAAATATATCTTCTCATGGAGTGTCACCATCTCTATCACTCAACCATTTATTCTTTTGAGCCTTATTTTAGCCTTCAGTGTTTTAGTCTTTTGGAGTTTTCTATAAAAAAAGCCAGTCCCCAGAGAGATGTAGTAACACCTGAACTTAACACCTAGGAGGGTGAGTCAGTACCTGGCTAGGTCACAGGGGCAAGGAGGGGACTAGGTTACCTGGCCGGGGGTGGGGGGGGTGGGGGGGGCGGAGTTCAGGGTAAGGAGAGCTGGTTAGGGGAGAGGTGGGGAGGAGAGACAGAGGGCACTGCAGACTTCTCCTGGCTCACACTTTGGCTGACCTGGGTAAGACAGACACAGCTTAGCAGCACTACTGTGAATGTATGTGTGTGAGGCCTGTGTGAGGAAGGCCTGAGCTGTGGGAAAAAGAAAGAGTGTCCTAACTTCCTAGGCTTCTGTATTTTTTCTTCATAGGGAAAAAATGTGAAGATTTGTGCTATGGTGTGAATGTTTGTGTCTCTCTCCAAATTCATATGTTGAATTCCTGATCCCCAAACTATTAAGAGATGATTAGGTCAAAGGGTAGACCTGGTCAATGGGATTAGTGCCCTATAAAAGGGACCCCGGAAAGTTAGCTTATTGCTTCTACTACATGAGGACACAGCAAGAAGGTGCTGTCCATGAAACAGAAAGTAAGCCCTCACTGTACACCAAGCCTGTGTCTCCTTCATTTTGGACTT
This sequence comes from Arctocebus calabarensis, assembly GCA_963573935.1. Lineage (NCBI taxonomy): Eukaryota > Metazoa > Chordata > Mammalia > Primates > Lorisidae > Arctocebus > Arctocebus calabarensis. Next base: position 1,967 of record CAUYON010206144.1, on the reverse strand, counting down.
CCCAGCCTCCAGAACCATCAGAAATAAATTTCTCTTATTTATAAGCCACTCCGGTTTATGGTGTTTTTAAAATAGCAGCTCAAAGAGTCTAAGGCATTTAGTGACTTCTTTGATTTCTAGAAGAGTCTTTGCATGAAGTTAGACATAATTTACAATCTTCATAGTTCATGGAGGAACTTACAGACTGGTAATGGGAAAGACAGATATGCTGTCTGGTACTGATTGGATATTTGACTCCTTCAAACCTCAGGTTGGAATTTCATCCCAGTGTTGGAGGTGGGGCAGCCTAGTGGGAGATGTTTGGGATCATGGGGCGGATCCCTCAAGAATGGCTTGGTGCCCTGCCCGAGATAATGCCCTCCCTATTTCTCACAGTTCTTGTTTTATTAGTTCACTCCAAAGCTGGTTGGTTATAGGAGTGTGGCGCCTCCTCCTCGCTCCCTTGCTCCCGCTCTCACCTAGTGACACACCTGCTCCTCCTTGACCTTCTCTGTTGACTAGAAGCTCCCTGAAACCCTCACCACAGGCACATGCTGGTGGTGCTGTGCTTCTCATCCAGTTTGCAGAACTGTGACCCAAAATAAGCTTGTTCTATTTAAATAATCCATCCTTGGGTATTTCCTTTATAGTGACACAAAATAGGTAGTCTATCATGCTGTAGCCACAAAATACCCAGACTGGCCCATGTATAAATTTATTGCACAGCGTTGTGGAGGATAAGAAGTTTAAGCAATGAAGACTAGATCAAGGCATTAGTAGGTTTGGTGTCTGGTGAGAGTCCTCTGTCTGCTTCCATGATTTAACACAGTGAGAGAGAAGGATGAAGATTGTGTCCTCACGTGGTAGAAAGGAAAAAGGCCAAGAAAGGGGTGGAATGTTGGAGCAAGGGTCCAACTACACAGCGAATCTAGAGAGCTTGGATACTGGCTGCGTTCCCTTTGTCTGTGCCATGATTATTGGCACGTATGTTTGCAGGTCAACCTGCAGCCATTGTTGCAAATGCATTAAACCTCAGTGATTGAGTTCACTGAGATGAGGCTTCCATCAGCATTTCCCAAATAATTTGATAGTGATGAAGCAGAAGAAAATGAAAACAGTGACATCCACAAAGTGAGACCCTTTCTTCTTGCTCCCAGGCTCATCTAGACATCTCTGGCAAGAGGTGGTGAAGCTTGAAGCATTACTGATTCTGAAATAATACATTTGTTCCCTGACTGCGCAGGGCCGACCTTGAGCTATTATCATTTCATCCATCACAAAACAGGCTTTAAGCCGAGATCGAATTTTTGAACCCCAAGGAAGGCAATAGGGAAGGCAACATTTTTGGAGAAGGAGCTGATGTTATTCTTGAGGAGTAACCACATAGATGGAAATGCAGCTGGCATCAAGCTGGAAGATGGCCATCCATGATGGGAAGACATTCCCATTAGGAAAGTGTTGTTTTGATTGTTTGGGGTTCATGGGGGGGTACAAAGAATTAGGTTACACTGATTGCATTTGTTATAATCCTCATATAATTGTGTCCTCCCCCCAAGAGGTACACCAGACACTGTGATCCCCCTTTCCCCTCCCACCTGCCCTCTCCCTGCTCCCCCCACCTCAAATTGATTTGAGTTTTGCCCTTATGAGGGTGTGCATTAGATCATCCACTGGCTTCATGTTAGAATTGAGTACATTGGATTCTTGCTTCTCCGTTCTTCTGATACTTTACTGAGAAGAATGCGTTCCAACTCAATCCATGTTAATACAAAAGATGTAAAGTTGCCATCTCCTTTACGGCTGAATAGCATTCTGTTGTATAGATATACTACATCTTGTTAATCCAGTCCTGGGTTGATGGGCATTTAGGCTGTTTCCACATTTTGATGATTTTAAATTGAGCTGCGATAAACAGTCTAGTGTAGGTGTCCTTATGGTAAAAGGATTATTTTTTTCTAGGTAGATGCCCGGTAATGTGATTGTAGGAT
>CAUYON010206140.1:0-30826 GCA_963573935.1 Arctocebus calabarensis | reverse complement strand
CTTTATCACCCTGGGTAGAGTGCCATGGCGTCACGCTGCTCACAGCAACCTCCAGCTCTTGGGCTTAAGCGATTCTCTTGCCTCAGCCTCCCTAGTAGCTGGGACTACAGGCACCTGCCACAGCGCCCGGCTATTTTTTTGTTTTGCAGTTCAGCCGAGGCCGGGCTTGAACCCGCCACCTTCGGTATATGGGGCCGGCGCCCTACTCGCTGAGCCACAGGAGCCGCCCTAAGAGTTCTTGTTAAAGTGAAAAATATTTGCTAGGATTGAGGCCGCTATATTATGTCTCTGCAATATCTCATTATCTCAGCCAGGAGAGGTTAATCATAATATATCCCCAGGCACCTAAGCTCAAAGGGTAATTTTAATGGAGTAAGTAAAAGAAAAAAATACAAGGAAAATGTATAGGCTGCGAAGTATGGCTCTAGAAGTACCATGGCATGAGGAGACAGGTGTCTGAAGGGAAATGCCCAACCCAGGAGGAGGTGTTAGTAAATGACCTCCTGTCATCAGACTGGGAACTCCCCAGAGGAAGTGGGTATGGTGTCTGGAACTTGCTGACATTTAAATAAATGATCAACATATTGTTTTCTGGGGCTAGAGGGAAAACATTTCAGGATTTTCCAGGTGTATGCTCCCCTACTAAAAAGTAAATTATAAAATCCTTTTGGTGAGACACTAATTAAAGCTAAGAGGGCAGCTTGTCTTTCCTTTTCGATTTTAGTGGCACAAACTACCAGATATTTTTTCACAATCTTTTCTACAGAGGAGAATGTTTTTCTGGGTCTTTGGGACATTTATCAGGACATGGGGAAGGTATAAAATAACATGGTGAAATAAAGGAGGTGTCTTTTTCCCACAACAGACACTTCTATGTTCATGATGTTATCCTCTTGGTTTCCTGACAATTCTCATCATTTCAAACAAAGAAAAATTGAACACATGAGGATAAACAAAAAATGCTTTTTCTGTTGAATTTCTAATCCAATAATCATTTAAACACCTGCAGGAGCCCATCAAAGTACAAGATGTTTCACTCAGCCCATGTGCTTTTAGAAATGTAAACGGTCATTAAGACTAAAAATATCTAAGAAAAATGTGAAAAGTTCCCAAAAGAAAAATCTGAACTAATATTTACTTAGCCCTCATAGTAGGTTTGAGTCTGAGAGAAATGCTTTATATTTGATTGTATTTAGCCTTCACAATTACTCTATGGAATAGAATATTATCCTTGTGTTACAGAAAAAAGAAACTGAGGCTATGATATAAAAGCAATTACATGAGCTGATTTGGCCTCCAGCTCCCCCTATCACTAAGTGTGTCATTTCCTTTGCTTGTATGGGTAGGTTCATTTAAAAGGAGCAGTGCAAGGTTCTTTCGATATTGGCTCAAACACTGAGGTGTTTCTGATGGTGATATTTTCTACAAACTGCTAAAATTGTAGATGTTCTATAATTTTACCCTTTCTGTTTGTAGATCTGGGTTTCTTAAGAATTGTCTATCTACAGGGGGTGTTTGGATTTCCCTCTAGGCCAGTGTTTTTCAAAGGTTTTTCATCTCATGGAGCCCTTGAACCTACAGTTCGACTTCTGCAGACCACTTAAATTATGTTGATCAAAAGAAAAGAGTTAAAAAAAAAAGAATATACTTACTGTGCTTTGAACTTCTTTTGAAAATAATTTAATTAATGATCTTTAAAGATTTTTCACGGCATGTCTGAGATCCTCTTGCAGCACACTAGTTGAAAATCACTGCAGGGGTAGGATTTATGGCAATGGGGTGGAAAATTGACAAGCACCTCAGATAATTCTTACATGCACTAACTTTGGGAAACACTACTTTTATCCCTAGACCCTGAAGAGATACAGAGCACTCCACAGTATTTGTGAAAAAAGAAAATCAATGTGTTCTTTGATTAATGGCTCCAAGAAAGAGAATAAGAAACATCTAAAAATACTACCTTAGAATTGGAAAGGTTGATGGGTGAGAACAATAAGTTATTAAAAACCAAGAATAATTTAAGAATTAATGTTACAGATAATTGATAATGAAATGATCTGATAATAGTCCAAGTAGAGTCCACAAGGGTGAGTTTTGAAGAAGCTGTAATTAAGAGGATTAAGGAGAACTGCTGAAAAAGAATGAAAGAAATCAAGATAAATGATAACAGAGCAGGAACAAGAAACTAACTTCCCAGAGATAAGACTGTCTTATGAAAGAGGCATTAGGTATTAGATTTATCTGAAAACCTGTAATGGAGATTAGAAGAATGACATTTTGACCTTACAGAGAAATTCCCATATATGAACTCATTCCTGGGAGGTTTATGTGTTACTTAAGTTGAGAAGTTCTCTTTCGCTTTGTGCAGTATCAGTAACTCTATTTCTATGCTGGGCATTATTTTTCAGTGTTTAACTTCTACTGAATGTATCTGAATTGTAACTTCTCACCTGGCCTAGGCACAATTTAAATAAAAGATTAATTTAAGAAAATAGAATTAACATTATTCCGGTACTGCAACAGTGATGCTTGCTGTTCCTTGAATAATTAGGTACATTCAATACATCAAACAATTGACTAAAACACAATAAGAGGAGAACTTTCTTATTGTTACATATTGCTTCTCAGAGTTTTAGAATACTTTCACTAATCTAAACAATAATATGTAAATAAAATATACACAAATAATAATGAATGTATGAAAATATTTCTAGATTTTATTTTCTAGTCTGCTGATTTATCTAGTTTTATACCTTTACCCATTGTTTGTGTTCCCTGATTTTGGACTAAAACAAATATTCTTATTATGCAAATTTCCTCTTCACAAACCTTGCTATTTTATTTTTCATTGAAAATTTGGAAGTAATTGTAGATTCATGTGCAGGTCTAAGAAATAGTACAGAGATACCCTTGTTCACAGTTCCAAGTTTTCCCCAGTGGTGACACTTTGGAAAATTATAGCATGGTAGCGCAAGCAAGATAGTGATACAATCAATCTTACTCAAATTTCTCTAGTCTCATTGCACTCAGTATGTGTGTTTTACTTCTAAACAGTTTTATCACATGTATGGTTTTATCTATTCATCACTACAGTTAAGATACAAAACAATTTCATCACCACAAGGAACCTTCAAATTGCTTTTTAATAAGCAAACCCATATCTTTCCTGTTGTTCTGTATATATATTTCCATAATTCTCAGGCATTTAAATATTTTTGTGATGATAATGATAATTTTGAGTAAAGCTCAGTGCACACCACATACAAAATAGCAGCTCTAATTGCAATTGCTTCAAACATTAAATATTAATTTTAGGGGAATTGGTAAATTTGTGCTGTTAATTTTCCCATCTGATGCCAATACCTGTCAGCCAAGGACCACCAAGAAGAACATGCTGTTGAATGAGTTCGATTTATTACTCTTCATAGCAAAGGAGAAAAAACATCATGAAAAAAAAAAAAAACATCATGGAAACCATTAGATGTCTCCGACTATTAAAAGGGAACTATGGTAGGATTTATGCTTGTGTTAAGTGATTATGGAAAGAGTTCGAAGAAATAGGGATTCACCTTGGATTGGATACTATAAGGAAGCAGGAATAATTCTACATTTGGGAATAATAATATTAGCCTAGAAAGCACATGTAGAGCAGGAGAGATGAAGTGAGGATAAGTTGTGATTGATTAAAAAAAAAGAAGAAGCAGGTACTTCTCTTAGCTGGGATGGAGAATATTTGGCCAGTTTTGTTATTTGGGAAGGGTTCATGTTTTGTTTATGGCTCATGTGAATAGGGAGTAGCCTTGTTCTTGTATTGCTTCATCATAATGATAATATATACTTGTCCAATGATAATGTTCTACAAAATTGTTTATCTTGTTTATCTTCAACAATACATGTGAAGGCTGGGCAAGCTGTCAGGCATCAGAGCTGCTTTTCACTTTCTCACAAGGAATATGCTAAGACTTTCTATTTTTAATGTCCTGTTTTCATACTACTTCACAGATTTTTTTCACAGATTTTGTGTATTATTCTTTCCTGATATTTTATGACTAAATATCTTTTTTGTTATCAAAAATAGGTTTTCCTATCCCTCATTTTCATTAATTGATATTTATTCCTAGAATAGAGAAAAGCTATTGAGTTCTGCATGTTTGCTGTCTTTCTACTTTAGTGAAGCCTTCTGTTAATTTTATATGTGAACATTTGACAGCTTATATTTGCTTCCTTTCCTTTCATTCCTTTCTTTTCTTTTTTTTTTTTTTTTTTTGAGACAGAGTCTAGAATGCCATGGCATCAGCCCAGCTCACAGCAACCTCAAACTCCAGGGCTCAAGTGATCCTTTAACATTAGACTCTCAGATAACTGTGACTAGGCATGCACCACAGTGCTCAGCTATTCAATTTTCTTTCTTTTTTTTTTTTATTGTTGGGGATTCGTTGAGGGTACATAGAACCAGGTTACATTGATTGCGTTTGTTAGATAAGGACCCTCCTGTAGTTGTGTCCTGTCCCCAAAAGGTGTACCACACCCCTTGATCCCCCCATCCCCTCCCTCCTTCCCTTTCTTACTCTCTTCTTCCCCATCCCCACTGTGTACTAGGTCATTAATTATCCTCATATCAGAATTGAGTACATAGGATTCTTGCTTCTGCATTCTTGTGATGCTTTACTAAGAATAATGTGTTCCACTTCCATCCAGATTAATACAAAAGATGTAAAGTCTCCATCTTTTTAAATGGCTGAATAGTATTCTGTGTTATCCGTAACTACAGCATATTAATTAATTCCTGGGTTGGTGGGCATTTAGGCTGTTTCCACATTTTGGCAATTGTAAATTGAGCTACTATAAACATTCTATTGCAAGTGTTCTTATGGTAAAAGGATTTTTTTCTTCTGTGTAGTTGCTTAGTAATGAGATTGCAGGATCAAATGGGAGGTCTAGCTTGAGTTCTTTGAGGGTTCTCCATACTTCCTTCCAAAGAGGTTGTATTAGTTTGCAGTCCCACCAGCAGTGTAAAAGTGTTCCCTCTCTCTACATCCACACCAGCATCTGCAGTTTTGAGATTTTGTGATGTGGGCCATTCTCACTCAGGTTAGATGATATCTCAGGGGTTTTGATTTGCATTTCTCTAGGATTTAGGGATAATGAGCATTTTTCATATGTTTGTTAGCCATTCATCTGTCTTCTTTAGAGAAGGTTCTATTCATCTCTCTTGTCCATTGATAAATGGGATTGTTGGCTTTTTTCGTGTGGATTAATTTGAGTTCTCTGTACATCCTAGTTATCAAGCTTTGTCTGATTCAAAATATGCAAATATCCTTTCCCATTGTGTAGGTTGTCTGTTTGCTTTGGTTGTTGTCTCCTTAGCTGTACAGAAGCTTTTCAGTTTAATTAAGTCCCATTTGTGTATCTTTGTTGTTGTAGCAATTGCCATGGAAGTCTTCTTCATAAAGTCTTTTCCTAGGCTGATATCATCAAGTGCTTTTTTCTATGATTTCTTCGAGAATTTTTATTGTTTCATGCTTTAAATTTAGGTCTTTTATCCCTCTTGAATCAATTTTTGTGAGTGGAGAAAGATGCAGGTCCAGTTTAAGTCTTTTACATGTGGATATCCAGCTTTCCCAGTACCATTCATTGAACAGGGATTCTTTCCCCCAGTGTATGTTCTTGTTTGGTTTATTGAAGATTAGGTGGCTATAAGATGTTAATTTCATTTCCTGGTTTTCTATTTGATTCCAAATGTCTGTGTCTCTATTTTTGTGCCCAAACCATGGTGTTTCCACCACTATGGCCTTGTAGTACAGCCTGAAGTCTGGTATGCAGATGGCACCAGCTTTGTTTTTATTATTAAGAACTGCCTTGCTATATGAGATTTTTTTCTGGTTCCAAACAAAATGAAGAATTACTTTTTCTAAGTCTCGAAAGTATGATGTTGATATTTTAAGAGGGATGACATTGACTCTGTAGATTCCTTTGGGAAGTATAGACATTTTAACAATGTTGGTTCTTTCCCAGCCACATGCATGAGATGTTCTTCAATTATTAATATCCTCTGCTATTTCTTTTCTTGGGTTTCATAATTTTCTTTACAGAGGTCCCTCACCACTTTTGTTAGGTATATTCCTAGGTATTTCATTTTCTTTGAAGCTATGGTAAAGGGGATGTGTCCTCAATTAGCCTCTCATCTTGGCTGTTATTGGTATATACAAAAGCTACTAACTTATGGACATTGATTTTATATCCTGAGACATTACTGTATTTTTTTGTTGACTTCCAGGAGTCTGTGGTTGAGTCCTTGGGTTTCTCTAAGTATAAGATCATATTGTCAGGGAGGTGCCTGTGGCTCAGTGAGTAGGGCACCGGCCCATATGCTGGAGGTGGCGGGTTCAAACCAAGCCCCAGCCAAAAACTGCAAAAAAAAAAAAAAAAAAAGACCATATCATCAACAAAGAGGGAGAGTTTGATCTCCTCTGCTCCCATTTGGATGCCCTTTATTTCCTTCTCTTGCCTGATTGTATCGGCTAGAACTTCTAGCACTATTTTGAATAGTAGTAGCTGTAGAGGATAATCATGTCTGGTTCCAGTTCTAAGTGGAAAAGCTTTCAGTTTTACTCCATTCAGTAAAATATTAGCTGTGGGTTTGTTGTAGATAGCTTCACTCGGTTTAAGAAATGTGCCACCTATGCCTATACTCTTCAGTGTTCTAATTAGAAAAGGATGCTGGATTTTATCGAATGCTTTTTCTGATCTATTGAGAGGATCATGTGGTCTCAGATTTTGCTTCTGTTGATATGTTGAAGTACGTTTATGGTCTTGTGTGTGAAAGTTTATGCACTCGCATATGACTCCATGGGATGATACCTACTTGATCATGATGGATGACTTTTTTGATGAGAAGCTATAACCTATTGGCTAGGATTTTGTTGAGAATTTTTGCACCTATATTCATTAGTCAAATTGGTCTGAAGTTCTCCTTTATACTTGGGTCTTTTCCTGGTTTTGGTATCAGGGTGATATTTGCTTTGTAGAACATGGGAAACATTCCTTCCTCCTCAATTTTTTGGAATAATTTCTGCAGTATGGGAATAAGCTCTTCTTTGAATGTTTGATAGAATTCTGGTGTAAAGCCATCTGGACTAGGGGATTTTTTTTTGTTGGGAGATTTTTTTAATTGTTTCTTTACTCTTACTGCTTGAAATTGGTCTGTTGAGGAGATCTATTTCTTCCTGGCTAAGTCTAGGGAGAGGGTGTGATTCCAAATATTGATCCATTTCCTTCACATTGTAAAATTTCTGGGCATAGAGTTTCTTGTAGTATTCAGAGATAACCTTTTATATCTCTGTGACATCTGTTGTTGTTTCCCCTTTATCATTTCTGATTGAGGTTACTTGAGATTTTACTTTTCTATTTCTAGTTAGTCTGGCCAAAGGTTTATCTATTTTGTTTACTCTTCCAAAAAAAACCAACTCCTTGTTTCATTAATTTTCTGAATGATTCTTTTGTTTTCAATTTCATTAATCTCTGATGTAATTTTGGATATTTCTTTTCTTCTGTTGGGTTTAGGCTTGGATTGTTCTCCTTTTTCTAATTCTGTAAGATGTCTTGTGAGTTTGTTGATGCACTTTTTTCTGTTTTTTGGATGTAAGTATCTAAGGTGATAAAAGTTCCACTCAGGATTGCTTTTGCCGTTATCCCTCAGGTTTTGGTAGCTTGTGTCTTCATTGTTGTTATGCTCAAGGAATTTAATGATTTCTTATTTTATTTCTTCTTTCACCTAACTGTCATTCAGCATAAGGTTATTTAATTTCCATGCTTTTTGTGGGGTTGCACTTTTCGTTGGAGTTGAGTTCCACTTTTAATGCTTTGTGGTCTGAGAAGATACAAAGTAAAATTTCAATACTTTGATTCTGTTGAGATTAGTTTTGTGTCCTAGGATATGATCAGTTTTGGAGAATGTTCCATGGGCTGATGAGAAGAATGTATATTCTTTAGCTTTGGGATGGAGTAAGGAAATGGAAGGTTTGTGGGTTTTTTTTTTAATCCAATCAGCCAGTCTATGCCTCTTCAGTGGGGAATTCAAGCCATTAACATTTATTGAGATACTTGATAAGTGTGGTAGGGTTCAATCCATCTTATTTAGTGAAAGTCCATTGCATAGTTTTATCTTTTGTGTCATTGTGAAAGCTGTGTTCTATCCTTTAATTTCTGTGTGCTTACTTTGCTGGTGGTCCATTATGATGATCATTGTGTAGAGCAGGTCAAAGTATTTCCTGTAGAGCTGGTCTTGTGGCAAAATTCCTCAATATTTGTACATTAGTAAAAGATTTGATTTCTCTGTCAATTTTAAACCTTAGCTTATCAGGATATAGAATTCTGGGCTGGAAATTGTTTTAAGTAGATTAAGGATAGATGACCATTGTCTTCTGGCTTGAAAAGTTTCATTAGAGAAGTCTGCAGTCACCCTGATGGATTTGCCCTTTAGGTCAAGTGTTGCTTACTCCTGGAAACTTGCAGAATCTTTTTTTTTTTTTTTTTGTCTTGTCTTTGGACAATGTCTTGGAGAAGTTCCATTAGAGTTGAGGTGCCCTTGAGTCCAATAGCCATCTGAAAGGAGTGTGTCAGAATCTTTGGTGATGTTTGGGACATTTTCACTTATAATATTCTCTAGTATGACTTCTATTCCCCTGGGGAATTATTCTTCCCTTTCTGGGATACCTATAACTCATGTGTTTGAATGCTGCATGCAGTTCCATAATTCTGTCAGTGAATGTTCTGGTTTCTCTCTTTTTTTTTTTCTGCCTCATTAACTATCGGAGTTATCTCAAAAGCTTTGTCCTCTACCTCTGATATTATTTCTTCCACATTGTCTAATCTGTTATTAATACTTTCTATTGCATCTTTAAGTTCCCTAATTGACTGCTTCAGTTCCTTCAGTTCTGCTATATCTTTTCTATATTCTTCATATGATTAATCTCTTATCTGATTCTGTTTTTGGATTTCCAATTGGTTATTTTCCACTTTTGTAGCAATTTCCTTCATTGTTTTTATTACCTGTATTTTAAATTCCCCTTCTGTTATTTCTAACATTTCCTTATAGGTGGAATTCTCTGCAGTAGCTACCTCCTGGTACTTGGGGTGGGGGGTTTGCTCTGGTCTGGTTTTCATGTTGCCAGGATTTTTCTGCTGTTTCTTCCTGAGTGTTTTCTTTTGTCTGTTTCCTTGCCCTAAGTTTCCTTTCACTTCTTTTTGCTCTTCAAATTATTGTGCCTCTGATCTACAGTGTTGAGGAGTCCTTTGAACCAGACTAAAAGGACGAGAAGATTGAAGAACAAGAAGGAAAAACATGATTAAAAAGAAAAAAAAAAGAAAAAGGAGAGGGGATGAGTAAAAGGGAAGACTGAAGAAAAGAAGGAGGTACAGAAAGAGGCAGACAGAAGTAATAAATGTGTACAGTAGAGTACTTTGACACACACCTTAAAAAGTCCGACTTCTGGGGCTGCTAGTTGGGTGGTTCCATTGAGGTCAGCAGCTCTTTGGCAGTCTGAGAAGACACAGTACCCCATCTCCACCAAATAGAGAGAAAAGACAAAAATACTATAAATCAAACCAAAACAAACAAAAAACATTACAGTATTAAATTGGGGGGAAAGCCAAATAATAGGAGCAGAAAAACTAGCAAAAATGAAATTATTATCATTAAAGAAGGCAACAAAGGGAAATTATATTTATACTAGAAAAATGAAGAAATAAAAGCAAAAAAAGGAAAAATCTAGGGGGCAAGTTGAAATAAAAAAGAAAAAATATCAAAAACAAAAACAAAGCTGTATATATGTCTTGCTGAATATTGTTTGGGCAGCAGGTGATCTTCTGGGGTATGAGATGCTAATCAGAATGCTGATACAGCTGTATAAGATGGAGATAGCAGGCCTGCTGATTGTTTGGCCCTCAAACACCACAGGGTTCAGAGCCTGAATCTCTCCTCAGCCTACTTAAAAGACACTTTAAACTGTTAATCTGGGCTAAGCAGAGGTTTTTACAGGAAAGCACATGTCACTAAGATCTCTCCTAAAGTGGCTGCCCCCTTATTTGGTGTGCCAATTCCTCACTCTATGCCCCTGTGGGTGGAGGCTGCAAGGCAGGTCTCCTACTGTTGAACTGTGAAAGCTCCATTCTTCCCCTCTGTCTCATCCCGGCCTTTGGCACTGTCCACAGTCACTCAATCACTTTCACAACGTCTCCCAGCCTGGGCCTCAGGGTGGAGCCTGCAAGGCAGCTCTCCCACAATGACTGGGCGGAGACCACAGCTGAACAACAATAGCTCCGTTCTGGCCCAATGGTTCAATCCTGGACCCTGGACAACACTTAAAGTCACCTCACTCTCACCCAAGCTCTCCTAAGACAATTCAACTGAGTGTCCAAGTCCAACAAAACAAAACCACCCACAGGGAAGGCCCTCCCTGTCCGCATTCTCACTGCTGTTGTAGCTATAGCCGTGGTAGCTGCATGGCCTCAGACTGAATGCAACCACTTGCCACTTCTCCACTGCTTTTGCCCTCCTCTTGGGATCCAAAAGTCTCTTGCTGTTTCTCTGTGTCCCCGAAGGTATGTTTCTGGGAAGAGCCACAAGCTGGAGGTGGCTGGAGTCTTCTCTCCCTAATCTCACCAAGCCCTGTTGCAAAGAAGCTATTACTCAGTTGCCATCTTGCTCCACCCCCTATGAAGAGTAATTTGAAATATTTTTCCACTATAAATAGTGTATTATTTGTTTGGATCCAAATATAATTCTTTCCTTTCATGCAATTACAAAAGTCAACTACTTTGTCTAAAAAATACGGTAACATTTTAATGCATCTGGTATTTACATATGCATGTGTATAAGTGATCTTAAAAAAACAACAGCAAAAATGCATACAATGAAATAGTATTCAACCTAAAAAGGAAGGCAATTCTGTCACCTGCTACAACATGGACAAAACATTGGCCAGGTGCTGTAGCTCACATCTGTAATGGTTGAAGTGGGATGATTGCCTGAATCCAGAAGTTCAAGAGTTGCCTAGGAAATAGTAAGACCCAGTCTCTAACAATTGTTTTTTTTTTAGTTGTCCAGGGTGGTGGCACACACCTATAGTCTTATCAACTTGAGAGGCGAGGTAGGAGTTTCACTTGAGCCCAGGAGTTTGAGATTGCATTAAGCTCTGATGAGGCCACTGCACTCTAGCCTGAAGAACAGAGTCAGACCCTGTCTCAAAAAACAGAGCTGCAAGCTGAAGGTGCCTGGAGTCAGTAAGACCCTGTCTCAAAAAATCAAGCCCCCTTTGAGAACATTGTACACACATGAAATGTCTGTCACAGAAAGACAAACACTGCATTATTTCATTTATAAAAGGTACATGAATATCAAATTCATATAAAGAATAGAATGATGGTTACTGGTGTCTCTGGGGAGGAAAAGGGGAAGTTTATTAATCAACAAGCATAAATTTTTAGTCAAGTAAGATGAATAATTTCTAGAGATTTGGAGAACAGCATTGTGTATACCGTCAACCATAGTGCATTGTACACTTCAAACTTATTAGGGTAAATCTCATGTTAACTCTTCTTACCACGTAGTAAAAAGAATCTCACAAAATAGTAACAGCAAAGACAAAAATCAATAGCTACAGGACCCTGGTCAAATAGGAATGATAGAACTAAAATAATAATAAAAAAACTACTGTTCGATGCCTCCATTTTTCTAGTTTTAAAATACGACAACTCATACTACTTTAGAACTTAAGTTCTGTGTTTCAACATTAGAAGCATGTTTAGCTTTGAAAAAACTCCCCATAAAAATGTTGATATCTCAGGATATCAACATGTGTCCAAAATTGAAGATCAAGTAAAGCAAGCAGAAGTGATACTATAACACATGACTCTTAAAATGATTTATTATAATAAATGGCATGCTAACAATGAAAAGGTGAGCTGACAAAAGAACTGTTCTCCAATCCTATTTCTATCACAGCTGGAGGTGCCTGGATTCCTTGTTCTTACACAGGAATTATTGCCACATGATGAGCTCCTGCAATAAAAGTTAAATACAAATCAGCCTCCCTTCTTAAATATTAATAATTAAATCACTACATAAAGGAATCTAGTAAAGTATAGTATAATTAAATATGTCAGAGCTTATAAGAGCACAAAGTTTTCTTAGGAGTATACTCTGAGCTATCTTTATGTAATGACAGTCCTCATGAAACAAGAATTTATTTATTTATTTATTTTTCAGTTTTTGGCCGGGCCTGGGTTTGAACCTGCCACCTCCAATATATGGGGCCGACGCCCTAGTCCTTGAGCCACAGGTGCTGCCCAAAACAAGAGTTTATATTGATGATGAAAGTTGTTTGAAAGTAAAATATTTATACTAAGTTAGTTTTTTTTTTTTTGTAGAGACAGAGTCTCACTTTATCGCCCTGGGTAGAGTGTCATGGTGTCACACTGCTCACAGCAACCTCCAGCTCTTGGGCTTAAGCGATTCTCTTGCCTCAGCCTCCCTAGTAGCTGGGACTACAGGCGCCCGCCACAGCGCCCGGCTATATACTAAGTTAGTTTTAAGATCTACATGATCTAAAATAGACGACTGATTTTTTTTCAATAAATTTCCCATTCTGATGCAATAGCTTTCTTCCTTTCTTCCTTCCTTTTTTCTTTCCCTTTTTTCCTTCCTTCATTCTTTCCTTTCTCCTTTTAATTCTATTATTAGCTGCAGTATAGATATAGACTGAGGAGAGGTGGGGTTTACTTTCCTCCTATTTAAGGTAAGAAAATAGCTTTAAGCGTTTAATTTATGTTACACTATAAAACACATTAAATTTTAAGAAATTCAAGTAACATCTTTTTGGGGAAAGGTATTATAATAACCTCTAGGTATTGTATAAGTCTATAAAATATCTATAAATATTAGATGATATCTATAAATATTTGCCTGGTGATATCTACTATCCCTAAGAATAATTTTAAACTTTTTGTTAATTAGTTTCTAAAGATACCACTGGGATGTGTATCTTAGGGGTGAGGCAGGGAAGTCAGGCACTTTAAAGAAAGGCATAAGAGAAGAAAGAAAAAGTACGGAGAAAAAAATAATAATCTTTCTTGGATTCAGTCATTCAGTTTTAAAGCAAATATATATGGAACATAGGGACTTTCCAGGTGTTGTAGATTCAGGACCAGTTAAAAAAATATTGCTGGAGTTTGCATTCTATTTGAGATGTCCTCAGGCAAAGAATGAATGCGACTCTGAGAAATGATTTCTAATGTGGTTCCAGAAATAACCACATGGGAATTATGTTTATTCCATGGGAAATAAAAACTTCCCCATAAAATGATGGAATGCTACAATTTCATTGTTATCTAATCTTTAAAAATGTAATATTAGAAAGGAAAAAAGTAATAGAATTGAGAATGTAAATTGTATCTAGAGAGCCATAGTTTAATATAATCTCTCACAGATTATTGGATATCAAGCCAGCACACATAAAGGACCACCTAAAGAACCTCTGGAAATGTGAAGTATTTAAATAAACAAAGGCAATGATTATGTTCTTGTCTTTCTGTCTCTGAAAACAAATGAACATAAAATATCCAATAGAGATAGGCACATGCATGTGTTTTTACTTTAAATAATGTATTAGAGTAGAAAGTGGTTATGAGGAAACAGCCAAAGCATACTGAGGTTTTTATTCTAAAATATTGAGGAATAAACAGCTATTCTTAAGAGACTAGATGAAAGCATTGCACCAATAAAGGCAGACTTGAGTGAAGAAATATCAAGACATTAAAAATCAAGCGATGTTGCCAGAGCATTAGTTTTGCATTAACATACTGCATTTTTGTAATATTAAATTCCCTAAATGGCTACATGGTAGGGAGAAAGAAATTCAATATTTATTTACTAGAATATTTTGTATTTACTCGTATCATAATAAAATAGAAATGACTGAAACATATCTAGTCTTTTTCTTTCTCCCACTTTCATATTCCATGTACATATTCAATTTATTTTGGTATTTTTTCATTGTGTTTTGTCTAGCTGTATACTGTCTGCTGTGCACTATATTTGTGAGAAGCTTCTATTTCCTAATACTTAAAAAATACATAAATAGACCATAATAATGAACTTAAAGCATCACAAAGGACAGAAAGTATACTTTGATGAAGATGACCAAAGTACTGGGGAAGACTTTTTGAGAGAGACATCTAGAGTTAAATCTTGAAGATTTCCAGATTTGGGTGGAAATAAATATATGTGGACCATGTTGAATAATGTTAACATGGTTGGATCTGTGCTGAGGTATATTGGAAGCAAGAACAAGACCATGCTAGTGAGCTATTGTAGAAAGGAGTAGCAGAAAAGTTATGATGAATTCGTATTTCTCAGGAGATTTGAATAACACAACAAAGGAGATGAATTTGAAAGCCAATAAGAAGCAAGTGAATATCCCTGAGCATTAGGCCAAAGTAAAAAGGATCTGGCAGGAAATTGCAGGAACAATTGAAAGTATAAAGTGTTTAAGATGAGATCATACCTCACACATTCTCTCTCTCTACATATATGTATATAATACATATGTGTATATGCATATAATATATATCTTATATATACACATGTACACATACAAGGTTGGACAAGCGGTTAGGGAACTTATCCTAGAAATAGTGCCACATATCTCATTGCCTAATATCACTACAGTCACCTGCCATGTACTCCCTTTGTGAAGTCATGCAGTGACTTTAGCCGCTAAGCCATCCTTCAAAGCTATTTTGGAACTCTGTTTCTGGAATGACCATCAGAGGTCTCATCATCAAAATGTCTTTCTTTCAATATTTCCTTTATCTTTGGGTAAAGGAAAAATTGACTGGGGTCCAGGTAGGTGAGTAGGATGTTCTAATACAGTTACTTGTTCATTGGCTAAAAACTCCCTCACAGACAGTAGTGTTACATGAGCTGGTATATGGTTGTGGTACAAAAGCCACACGTTGTTAGCAAAAAGTTTTAGTTAAGATTTTCCTAACTGTTTCTCTAATGATGTGTGCTTGGTCTGATATGCTTCTCATCATCAGAGGTAATTTCGATGCACAATTTGAAAAATGTTTGCAATATTTTTGTCAGTTCCACTCATTATGGACCTCCCTGAACTCTTCATCAGTGATGCTTTCTCTGCTCTCGGAAAACAAAACAAAACAAAACAAAACATTTCATCCATTTGAACACTGTTGGCTTCTTCATGGCATTATCCCTGCATATTTGGACTAACACGTCCCTAATTTCACTCCCACCATTGCCAAGTTTAATGACAAATGAATGAATGTTTGTTCCTTGCTCTAATTCAAACCCTGATGTTCTCACAACATCAGTTAGTAACATGGAACGACGGTGAAGAACGCCACTCAGGGAGTCACTTCAATACGCTGACATGAACACAACTGTGAGACCCTGGTATGCCAAGGTTATGAAATTTTACTCAGGTGTCTGTACAGGGAGCTGACGTAAGTGGACGGTGGCAAACACATGAACTTTATGGTCAGACCTAGTATAAAATTAACAGAAACTTTTATTTAGCATTTAATGACCACGGAAGCCAAATCAACATTTCTTCTTAGCTATATATTGAAAGCACACAAACCTTCAGAATTAAGAGAGTTAAAATATGTATTTCCAAATTGGAAATGCACGATAATTTTAAGCTTTGTACAACTTTGACCAGAGAGTTGAAAATTTATGTTTTCATCGTTCTTAACAGTTGGTAGCTTTTACAGCATGTCTCATGCTAATGGGATCTTGACTTGCACAGTGAAGTGGAAACCAATAACAGTGTGCTCAGCGCATGATATGAGTGGTATGTGGTATGTACGCATGTGTGCACTCAAGTGTGTGTGTATTTACATAATTATAAAATATTTAAATATACTTTGGAATACATGAAAGCAAATGGAGACTTATTTTTATTAGATTCAATATTATTGTATATTACTCTTATTTTAAAAATATAATTTATTGATTTTTTTCCCTGTTTTTAGAAGTAATTGGCATTTATTGCAGAACTATTGGAAAGTAAAGACATAGAAAATAACCATAATATCTTGATCCAAATATTTTGTTGTATTCTTTATGGTCTGTTTTCAATGTAGAAACATGCTTAGTCTGGCCACAGTGGGAAGGAGGAAATCCTTCACAATTTCATTTTCATACCTATTTTGCTCTAAGGTCTTGCTTATGTAATGTAAGAAAAGAGTTTTGCTTCACAAATAAACCTGCCAGAGACATTATTATGGGTATTCTCTGTTTTGTTCTAACAACATATGTATTTTTCTTTATTAAAAATGAATGCAGCATTCCAGAGCTAACTCTTAGAGACAGGGAGTGCAAACCTAAGTCCGAGATGCAGAGACAGCCCTGCTCCTCTTCCGGTGTGATGGTCATTTCTTGTCATTTTTGAGCTTTTATGATTCCTAAATACCTAAAGGTTTCTCTTACTTCTGGGTCTATAAAAGCACGTCATATAAAGTAAGTATTCAGTAAATATGCATTGACTAAATCTTCAGGAAGGGTTATTGGTAAAGCGAGCACTGACATCTCTTACAGGCCCTGAGTTTATTACCAATTAATGTAACTACAGACTGTAATACAGATCAGCTGGGTATGTAATACGACTTGGGAATTCTTTATGATTTCTCTGCATTTTGTTTGTATCTGTGCCCCATGTGGTCTGTTACTCTCTTATCACTCATTCAAAAATCAGAAAGAATACCTCTCTGGATATTGTCCATTTATGTGTATAAGCAACTATGTTCCTTATAACTATATATTTCTTCCAGTGAATGTACCACTGAACTGAAAGTTCCTAGAGTGAAAGAAAGTGGTTCTCCTAGACTGACAGAAACACACTGAGGCACTCCGATTATTTAAATAGTGTTCTTTACATAACTCCTACATTACTCAATAATGCAAATTGAAAATCTACTCCATTCTCCAGAAAAATTGAAAAAATGAAAATTAACACTGTGTATTCTGTAAAAAAATACTCTCTAGTTCTTTTGGTCTTCATGTAAGTGAAAAATACTAAATGTAATTTTGATCGGCAAAGTTTCTGTAGCACTTCCATTTTTCTAATAACAAATTAAAGATGAAGACTGAACATTGCAGGTTTCTTTTACTTCTCAGAGAGTCCTAACTGATACCCTGCATCTCCTGTACGTATGAATTTCTCATTGCTGGAAGAACAAATTCTAACAGTTTCATATCCATTCTGCATTCGTATATTTAACAGTTTATGGCACATCCTTAACCTGCATCTCCCCTCCTTTCCAGCCACAGGGCTGCGTAAACAGAATTCAGATGAGGCAGCAAGTCCACACTTGTTGGCTGTGGAGGCAGGACTACCATCCCAGGGCATGTTCTGTGTGGCCCTCCTGGGCCAGCCCCACCTCTGCGTGTTCTCGGCTCCCCTTAGCAGGGAAGAAATATGGTGCTGATGATGGTTTTAAGCATGCAAAGCAATGTCTCTTTGAGGGACTCACTCTAAGGCAGTGGTTCTGAACCTTCCTAATGCCGCAATGTATTTTCATTGTTAAAAGGGGGTCGCGACCCCCAGGTTGAGAACTGCTGCTCTAAGGCATTTCTCTATTATTAGTATCTAGGCTATCTGACAAATTGATATGCCCTTTTTAATAATTTTTGTGGACTTGTATGTGTCTCTGTGTGTGTTTATTTTGTTTTTCAAATCTTACAGAAACTCTCATTGTTACATAGCTGCTCTTGTTCTCCTTGGTCTTCCTGGTCTGAAGCTCAAAAGCAAATTTATAATGTTTCACATGCCAGTTTATGAAAAGTATTATCATTACTATTTTAAAACATTCATTCCTGCTGTCTTACTGTTCTTATTAATATTTTCCTTTAGCTATGATGCCAATAATTAGTTTCATCTTGTTGTATAGCATATTTTTTTTCTATAAGTGTTTATAGAATTACGTGGAGTCTAAATACATACATAGAGACAGAATTTCACACTGTTGTGTAGACTGTGTGCCTCTGCAATGCTGGCCAAATTACAGCTATCAGGGGCAGCCTGGAAATTTTAACCTATAAGCTTCAATAGGAGAGAATTGTGAGTTGAGAGGAAGACGCAGCAGAGCCTCTACATTTCACACATAGGAATTATGCATTATTCAGGTGTGGGAAAGAAAATTTCCCCCAAAGGCTAAACAGCACAGATAATGAATAACAAGACTACTTCTTGATAGTTTGTCTTCTGCATGTAGCCAATACAAGAAAGTATTTATATTTGAAACATGCAAACAAGAAGAACATAAAATAGCGTGTTGTTACTCTCCCAGGTTATTCCTGGTCCTGTGACTCAGCCATAGTCAATCCTAGATTTACATTTTAGCTGCCCCAGTGCCTGTCTCAGAAATAGGTATAGGACCTACTAAAAACCTAAGAAAAGCAGTCAGAATAAGAGACCTAGTCAAAGAGGAAGAAAAACTTGTCTTTTACCCTCTCATTAAGATGAGTATAATACATTTCTCAGAGGTTAAACAGTAAGCATTTATTTAGCCTCTACAGTATTTTTTAAAAAGGTATAGTAAGTCAAGGTCACTATGACACCCACAGTGGATCAGATAATTACAGTGGAGCAAAGCATTCCACATCTGATATAGTGTTCCTGGAAGAAGATCAGAGATATGAGGTGTGTCCAAGTAAACTGTGAATTGTGCATTCCTTAAAGAGGAAGTTCAAAAAATCTACCATATGAATGATGCTCCAGGATTTGTCAATTTTATTACCTGCACAAAACTCAGGTGTAAATAATTAACTTTAGAACTCAGATGAAATTATTCAAATGTTTGATTCTACCTTTTATGTGAAAATTCAGTTTTATGCAGCTTGGTGAGCTTGGTGGGGAAAATCAGTTAGGTTACCTGAAATTGGCATTATACCAGGATTACAGCAATAATTGAAAATCTCTTTTTTAAAATAATTCAAATTTCTGTATTCTTATGAAAGAAGTTAGGCTTTTGAAGCATATACACTTGATTCAAAAAATGTAGATGAACTTTCAACCATCCCTTCACAGACATAGGAAGTCAAATTGTCTAAGATTTTCAAGAAAAACATTTTTAATAGTGAATTACAGCTAAAAATAGGTTTGTATTAAAACAATGCTATTGGCCAATTCAGGGTCTAAAAAATACATTAAGCTTTTAATTGCATGACACTTGTTAGTAAAGGGTTGTAGCATAATTGTTAGTGAGCCTTCAGAAGTGTTCCTTGAAGATAATGTTTGAATAATCTATTGCCCGAATTTGAATAATTTATGCATGAACCAGTGTAGAGTTGTAATTGCAATTACAATGTTCAGTTCAGTAGCAATGAGTTGCATTTGAAGTTGGATGCCGATTACTCTGCATAGCTTAGGCTCTGCTTTTCATTTCAGTTTTAACAAAGGATTCTAAGTAAGGGGAGATGGCTCAGAGCTTGACAAAAGTTCCTAGGCGAAGTTTTAAAGAGTTTCTTTCTAAAGATTTTTATTTCGTTTTATTAGTTTTTCTATATTCAAAGTCTGAAATCCAATCTTGCATGCTTCTGGGCCATAGAGATAAAGCAAGGGACTAAAAGTGCCCCGATTGGACCGAAAAGACTTTTCTACTTTTCTTCTGAAGGAGCAGCTGCTCTCATCAATAATTTCCTGAAGCAATAGTCCTGGAGTGTAAACAATATTTTGTACGGATGACAGTGGAACAAAATATGTTATTGCTGAAATTTGCGCACTTTACTGTGGAGAATGGATTTACCCTGTATAACTGAACCAAGTATGTTATATTTTCTGAATTAAACGGAAGGGTTAAGAGTTTTTATGTAAAAGAAATTTCTGACTCAAAAATAAACAATACAATACTTTTCACAAAAACTTTATGTCTTAGAATATTTTAAGTAATTAATACTATTAATCTTAAAGGTGTTTTGCCAACCAGTTAAAATTAATTTCATAATGTGATGCTGAATTTTTGCTTTCTTGAAAAATTTATAAACTCTACTGAAGTGTTGACAGTTTTAGAGAGCTAATTTATTTATTTATTTTTTTTAAGGATGTCAACAGGCCATGAATTTAATTTTATATTTTCTTAACTAAAAAAACCCCACACACTTATAAAGACTTGAATTTAATCAAAATTAAAACAATTTTAATCATAATGTTGGTAGAGAGCAAGCACTTTTATGGAAATCCTTTGACACCAGAAACTTTGAGATTTGTATTTATTCATTATGGTCAAGTATCTCCACCTTCTTTTTCTCCAAATTTGATCTAATCTTGCTATGTTCCTTAAATTTATCATTCACCTTAAAGTTATTCTCAAATGGGATAGTGACTAGAGAATTGAGAAATAGAAAAGGAACTGCAAAGGTGGAATTTCGTAACTCTTTAATCACAGACATCCTAATATACATCGAGTTATATGTTAGTGGACTTAGAACTTGGAAACAAGCCTTGTGCTCATGTAGTTCTGTCCCCTGCTTCTAAGCAAAATAAAACTCTACAAAAATATTGCTGGCATGTTTTTGCAAAACTTCTAAATTCAGATTAAAATTATGTAGCCTTTTAAAATAACTTTTCTTTTTTCATAAGCCTTATGTTCAGAAATATAATTTATTTCTGTTATAATTTAGATTAATTCTCATTGGCTAGTTTCTAATTTCTAATTTTAGTTTTGAGACCATCATGAGGATATTAAAGATGAGCTTATTAAATATGAATTCCCTCTCTTTAAATTATTGACGCACTTAAATATCAAAAGTATAACCAAAGATTTATTTTGTTTCTATATATTGTTGAATTAAATTATTTTTATTTTTTAGGCACCTTCTCAGGAGGATGAACATAATATTCTTACTAATTCATACTTATAAAATGTGAAAAATAGTAGATTTGGTTATCATGCTTCTATCTTCTTAAGCAATTTTCAGGATTAATGTATACCTTAAAGCATAGGTAAAAATTACTCTTTAATGAAAATATGCATTTCAAAATCCAAATGTAAATAATGAAATTTGTTTTCAATATTCTGTTTTTGCTTAAAATGGTCAACAGAGATGAATATATCTGGACTATAGTAATTTACAATTGACTACAAGTGGCAGACGGTAGAGTTCATAGATATTTTGACTAAGCAGCGTTATAATGGAATTGTAAGACAACATGTTTTACTTGTTTAAGAGAAAAATATGCTTTTTACCTTTATTACGAAGAATAGTGGAAAGGAACCTGAAGCCTGTATCAGGCTGCCTGTCCTTTATCCTTGTTCCATCACCCACTTGGGCAGGTCACCTGGGAAAGTTTAGTTTCCTCGTCAGTAAAAAGCAATTACCTGTGAGGATCACAGTTGTTCTATTCTGGGTAAAAACAGACTAGTACCATGCACATTGCACTCTATAGTATTCGCAGTTCTTAATGGTTTATATATAAGTAGATAATACTTATTTTAGATGAATTCATTCCTTAAAGTAGTGCCCTCTTCTTGGAAACATTATGAGGAGCAACTATTTTGATAAAACACTATTAAAAAATTATAACGCGAGATCATCTAACTTAGATGATTGTTTTTTCACCTAAACTACAATGAATCGGTTTCATTCATTCAATCAGGTTTTACTTAGTAGAGAACCAGCTCATGACCCAAGGACACAAAGAAAAAAACACTTCTTAAGCACTTTATATAGTCAACATATGAATTTATTTTTATTTACTCAATGATGAGGATCTACCACTATACATAGTGTGTATGAAATATACATAATCTTATATGTAAATTTATACAATGTTATTTAATATATCTCTATTTATATAATTACAATCACATATATATAATATAAATCTTTTCTATAGGCTTGAGAAGTTGTCATATTCTCCTTTTATTAAAATCGAATACAGCAGAAGAGCATGGCGAGAGATAATGTGGCCTAGTATATGATAAGACTAGCATTTGAATCTTGGTTTCTATTTTATAAAACACATGCTTTTGGCTCGATGCCTGTGGCTCAACGGGCTAAGGCGCCAGCCACGTACACCTGAGCTGGTGGGTTCGAATCCAGCCCAGACCCGCCAAACAACAATGACAGCTGCAACCAAAAAATGGCTGGGCGTTGTGGCGGGAGCCTGTAGTCCCAGCTATTTGGGAGGTGGAGGCAAGAGACTCGCTTGAGCCCAGGAATTGGAGGTTGCTATGAGTTGTGATGCCACAGCATTCTATCCAGGGTAACAGCTTGAGACCCTGCCTCAAAAAAACAAAACAAAACAAAACAAAACATGCTTTTTCAAAAATATTATATTGTACTCATAGGTAGCAAATTTCGACCCGTGAGGCTTACTATAATGGCAGATGACTTAGTGTGGCAAGAGTAAAATGCCAAAAATGCTACAGTTGAATGTATGTTAAGTGACTCAAATATTAATGTAAAAAGAACAAGCAGTGGGGTCAATAAATAACAACTGACCTTTAAAACGTTTATTAATGATATGTGTTCAGTTATAATGTTTCTGAGGTAGTTTTTAGCTATGGTGCATTTTAAATCTGAAGTATAAAGATTGAACAGATCCTTTAGGAATGTCTGAAGAATGCACAAATAACATCTGAAGAAGAGAGACTAGGTCATTCTACATGAAATATTTGTTATTAAGGCATAGTTTATTAATGTTAATGTGCTTGCTATTCTGTGGGTTAAAATGCACAAAATTTTTTACCTAAGCTATTTCTAAAATAGGATGCCAGATCTTTTTTTTTTTTTTTGCAGTTTTTGGCTGAGGCCGGGTTTGAACCCACCACCCCTGATATATGGGGTTGGTACCCTACTCGTTCGAGCCACAGGCACCACCCACGATGCCAGTTCTTAAAAGGTGTTTCTACCCCCACTTTAAGGATTTTCAGAAGATTCAACTGATGAATTGAAAACTTATGTATACAATAAGTCATTCATAGAATGATATTCTAAGCATACTTCTTAAACATTTCTCGTAAGCAATTTTTATCTAAGATGATCAAATTGACAACATCTTTGTAAAGACTTGAAAGAGGCTAGAAAACACACCACCTCCTTAAATTTTGTCCAAGGTAGAATCCAATTAACCTTTTCTCCAGTATGTATTAAAAAAATCTAAAAAAAAAGAAAAAAAATCTTTTGAAGATGGTATACATATTAATTGAGAAATTACTTGATTGAAAAATGTTGGGCAATTTGGAGACATAATTTTAAAGAATATTTTACCCTGACTAAGTCATAATAAAAACTATTCACGTAGCAAAAACATTTGTACCCACTTAATGTTTTGAAATAATATATGTGTGTTTCATTTTCCTAAAATAGAGCAAGATTCACTGTGTTTTTAAAATGGATTGTTCTGAATTATAGGCTATTTTTTAAAGACCTAATAGATTTACGTAAGTTTATGTTTTATATCCCAAAGGAAACTTCATATACATGTGTCTTGTATAAATAGGATGGCTATCAATTGCTATTATCACAGAGTGAAGGAAGTTTGCATAATGATTAAAAACATGAACTTTTGGGTCAACCACTTTCTAACTCCATTGACTTGGTAAAGTGATTTGACTTCTCTAATGTTTCGGTGTATCTGTTTGTGAAATCAGGTTTCTAATACCTGCATGCCAATCATTCAGTAAATGTTAGTTATTGCTACTAAAACTATAGGCAACTCCTCATCCAGCATGACAAGAGAGGGAGGTTGCTAATTTCTAATGCATGTCCAAATGTTTCTGTTATTGACCACATGAACCATAAAAGAATAATGAAATGGTTTTAATAGAAGATCTTCAATGTAAAGTTTTATGAAAAAAACTCATAAAGCATTTTCTTCACATCTGTGTATGTTTATGTTGTTCTTCTTACACAGGGACTCAAAACTATATATCCACAGAGTCTCAATGGAGAACAACTAAAATTATTTTAGCAACAGGTGCAAAACAGCTGCTTTTCTCTTTTGATAATGACAATGGCTGAGTTTATACTCTGTGGCTCACTCTGTCTTATACATTCTGATTTGATACTGACATATAGGGCGAAAAGGAAATTAAATAACACAAATCACATTTATGTGAATGAGGAAAATCTCAGTGCTAAGGAGTATTTGACATAGGCAATAATAATTAAATGTGTAGTTTATTCTTTAAGATGACCATAAATTGCAGTATCAACATTGCATCGAATGGTAGCATAAATATATACTAAAATGCATAAATTAGTTCTTTCAGTAACAGTGCTTTGTTGCAAAATCTGATTTAGATATTTTAGGCTTTAAAATTCCAAATAGGTTTAAGAGAACACGTAATTTTCATATTGATACTACTGAAAACCCTTGCCATAGTTTGATTTTTTTAAAGAAAATGTTTTCTGGTTTTAAAAGATGCTCCACATATGAGACTTTGTTCAGCATGCCTCAAAATGGTATATAAGTGGTGTCAATTGCAAAAGTATTTATAAATATGTGCTATATACTGGTAGGGAGTCACGGAGTTGCAAAAGAAGGAAAATGAATGAGTTCCCCAAAGAACTTTCAATACAATTAAAACCATGAAGTGGTTTAAATAGTTTCTGGGTGGCATCTGTGGACTTTAGAAAAATGTTAGATTGAATAATAACACAGAAACTGGAAAAGTATTCCTGTTTGGGAGAAGAAAGATCATATCAGTGTTTGACATTGCAAATGAGGGTGGGGTACCCTAAAGGGATTTTAGTGTGATGTGGCCTTTCTATCTGTTTTAATTCTGCTGGTCAACCCCTACAATGATTCTGTATCTTATCTAATGCATTATTCACGTCTAGTATCTTCAAATAATTCTCATTTGAAACTATGTGCATTTCTTTATATTTGTAAGATTTTCTATTTTCTTTCATCTGATGCTCCTCTGCTTTAAGTTCTGGTCTTTCTGTTCTTTCAGTCCTGCTTCCTCTGCTCGGTTCTTCTGCTTCTTGCCATGTTTCAGTGTGTAAAGATGGCTGTCTACTGGACGTCTCAGGTTTTATGGCTTCGCCCCCCCTTCACTTGCTAAGAGTGCCATTTCCTCTGCATGTGATGTGCCTTTGGGAAAGGAAGGAACCGTGCAACTGGACCTGGGTTCTTTGCCATGGTTTGGGAAATGAGTGTTACATGGTTACAGGTAGAGTACTTTTACTTTTCCTTAATTTGACATTTTTAACCAAATGAAAGAAATATTAAACCTGTTGTTGGGCAGGGTTATTCAGCAATCTGGCTGACTGGGTAGATAATACTTTTCTCATTCAAAACTGGCTAAAATTTTGACCTTAGGTAAATTAGTTATTTCTGCAAAATAGAGGAAATTTTTATTTTTCTTTTAAGGTCATATTATTTTGTCTTCTTTTAAAGAATTTCCAAGGAATATTTACTTTATAAGACACAGGATTAAGTAGAGGATATAGGCCCAAATTTCATAATCTTGGTAGGACTGGTCATAGAAATCATTGTTGAGGTATGTATTCATCTCATTTGTGTCCCTACTTATTTTAGCATTGTTATCCTTTCTCTGACATCACATCCTGTGTTAGTCATACAAATACCACTGGGCATTTAGAGCTCCTCATTAGAGGATGTAGCTGCCTTAGTCCATTTGGGCTGCTGTAATAAGACCATAAACTGTGTGTCTTATAAACAGCAAACATTTATTTCTTACAGTCTGGAGGCTAGGAAGTCCAAGATCAAGGTACTGGCAAATTCAGTATCTGGTGAGAATTTGTTCCTCATAAATAGGACCATCTTTCTGCATCCTTCCATGGTAGAAGGATTCTAGCTAATTTTCTCTGGTCTCTTTTTCTGAAGACACTAATCATATTTCTAAAGGCTCTGCCTTCATGACCCAATCACCTCTCTAAAGCCCCATCTTCTTATTCTATCACATTGGGCATTAGGGTGGAACATGGGTTTTACAGGGAAATAAGCATTCAGACCTCTGCACTAGCCAAGCCTAAATCCTTTAAGATCCTGTAATGATCCTGTCCATGTTTTATTCATGGACATCACCAATGGAAGTGCAATGGATGTTCTCCTTATCAATTTTTCTTAGAAACTAAATTTCTTTGAATAGAAAATGGGAAAATGAAGATTTGAAAGACACTTTGGCAAACTTGGCCTAAAAATACTGATTAACTGTACTTTGAATTCTTTTGGATCTGATGAGGTAAATAAGGTAATCAGAAAGGCATCTTTGATATACACATATATAGAGAGATTTTTTTCACAGAAAAATAATATGGCCAAAACTATTGGCAGAGAAGGTGAAATTGTCTTAATTACCTGTATTTTCTACATTCCATGCAATTACCTGTATTTCCTACCTTCCA
Organism: Arctocebus calabarensis; assembly: GCA_963573935.1. NCBI lineage: Eukaryota > Metazoa > Chordata > Mammalia > Primates > Lorisidae > Arctocebus > Arctocebus calabarensis. Next base: position 4,422 of record CAUYON010206140.1, on the reverse strand, counting down.
TGCAATTTGCTTGGTATGTTACATAGTCATTATTTCTTTGTTCTAATGGCTGAGTCATTCATCTGAGACAGTCTACCTGTCTATATCCACCCATTATCTGGCTGTCAGTCTATGTTGCACTTATCCTAACACTTTTGATTGATATTAGCAGCAAAATAAAAATGCCTTCAATCAATATACCATCATGAAATGTTAACTTACTGTTATAGCACTGAACTTGTTTGCAATGAAAAATAGGAAAGTATTTTAAAGGACAAATTGAACCACTGATGAGAAGAACACTTTTGTCGGTGTTGTAAAAGTCAATTATACTTTAATTTCAGAGCGATTTTTTTACTGGGGGCTGTACAATCTTAGGACGTGTTCTGTATTTTTATCCATAAATTCAAACTTGATCTTTGAACAAATATAAGTTAGCTTTTCCATACTCCAGTTTTAATCCAAACAGATGAAACACAATCTTGTGTGCTAATACATGTTTTCTAAGGAACTTTTAAATTAAGATATTTTTCATTTTTAGATAAATTTTTTTTTGCTACCCATTAATGGAATATACTTCTACTAGTATTTTAGAAAAAAATGGAAACATAAGACTGTGGGATACATGTTAGAGTCTTGATATGTAACCCATTTTACTTAATACATGCCTATTAATAAAACCAACTACATTTTGAGTATTTATTGATAACACTGTCTAGGTCCCACAGAGAAACAAAGATGAATTAAAACACTATCACCTAGATTTATGTAGAAAAAGTACATAAACAATAAACTGACAATAAAATATCTAGGATTTGGCTATTATTTAAACAATCACAATATGATGAAACATTTAAAAAGATGCCTTTCCATACTCTAAAGTACTAAGTTTACATACAATATATTCTTTGAAATTACTAAAAATTACCATTTAATTTATTTGGTATTAAAGCCTTTTTTAAGACGAGATAAATGATAGTTTAAAAATTATACATGTAGGCCTGGGGCTTCGGGTCCTAAACTCTAATAAAAAAATTTAATGCTAAATAATTTAAAAATAAAAATTATCCACATATTAGTTAGTGACTCAAGATAATTATTCTGTACATTTTATTACTTCTGGCAGGCAAATTAGTACCAAGTCATCCTGTTATAACTGAAGAGCAATTGTAGACTCTCACAATCTGGCTCTTTTTTTTTTTTTTTTTTTAAATACAATCTTCTTTTTTTATTTTGCTGTTGTTGCAGTTTTGGCCAGGGCTGGGTCTGAACTCACCATCCTGGGTATATGGGGCCAGCACCCTACTCACTGAGCCACAGGCACCACCCAATCTGGCTCTTTTTAATGGAGACTGTCACATTCACTGAAAATTTTATTTCTGCTTTGTTGGTTAGTGAAGCTGTGATACTTCAAAGTCAGCAATTGTTACTCAAAAATATGTTTTAACCTGCCCCTATGTGGAAACTACAAAGATTTTCAAGGAACAAAAGGAAATACTATGCTGATTTAGTGGCTTAAAACATTTGATTTGGTGCATATCTATGTTTGGTATGTTAGAGTTTAATGAGAATAAGTGCTAGGTTAAAATAGTTTTTTTTTTTTTTACAGAAAGTTTTTTGGGAAGTCATTTAGGGAAATAGCCTATCATAGGCAACCGTAATCAAAGGGAGCTCTTAAAGATTAAATTTGAGGGCAGGGTTAGTTGAAAAGTCAATTGTGTTAATTCTGAACTTGGTTCCAAATCATGACGGCAATCACAGTTAGTTGAGATAAAGAGGCCAAATCTCTGGAGTACAGAGGTAAAACTTCAGTTCGCTCAGGTGAAAAGAGCTGAGACAAGGCAAGTCCAACAATAGAAGAATGGAAGGGAAAAGAAGGAAAAGAGGGCAGGCCTCTTTTCTCCTTTATTTGAGATTCCTTTTTTCTCCTTGCCTATCTGCCAAACCCCTACTTATCCTTTAAGGCTTAGTGTATATCACTTAATGTCTGTCTATCCAGACTGTCCAAGCAGAAATAACTAATTTTTCTTTTGTATTGTCACCACAATCAGCACAACCTGTATTTCTGAACTTGCTCGAAGTTTTAGAGTTATTAGTCTACTTATTATCCCTCCTTGGAGATCAGAGGAAAGGTGTCTCATTTATCTCTGCATTTTTAGTTCCCAGAAAAATGCCTGATACATGGCAGTTGAGGAATAAAAATTGTTTATATTTCTCCAGGAAAGTTGGTGAGTAGATTTTGAAAATTCCAAATGGTGCGTAAGAGAGTTATAATTTTTCAATAATATTTGAAATAAGTGTTATTAGAAAAGTAGTAGTAAAAAGAATGAAAAAAAACAAAAAAAAAGAAGAAAAAAAAAGTAGTGATTATTCCTTATGAATGAATAATACAGGGGGAGACCTAGAAACTCTGCTGAAAATGTATTCCTTATTGGTATTTTGTGTCAGAGGTCTAGGTGGTTTTAATACTAATAGAAAAGATGAATTAGGGAACTTAACTTTGCCTACCATCAAAATTGGTGTCTTTATGTATATCTCCTAAATTGAATTCAGCCGCTTTGACACTGGCTGAGTTGGATAGCCACATCCTTTATTTCAGGAGCTAAGTCTCTACTAATAAGCACTCAAACACAGGTGAGTAGAGAATAAAATCATGTGGAGGGAAGAATGCTCCAAATGAGAGACCAAGGATGACCATATATGGTTAACTTTCTTTCATAGGCTCACTAATAAGATAAGTTCCCCTTAAGAAGTATAATGGGACAGAAGCTGTATTTCCTAAAAAGGGGAATTTCCCAATGCTTTAAGGAAATGCTTATTGAAAGCACTTAGATATGATGGCTTGGAGCACACAGTTACAAGATGGAAAAGAAAAACTATATTTTATCTAATTCTTAAATGGGAAGCCAAATGGTATAGGGTTAGGGGCATGAGCTCCAGAGACTGAAGTACTATCCTGAATTCCAGATCCACCATTTGACTGTGTGGTATTAGGGAATTTATTTTGTTTTGCTGAGACTCAGACACTTCAACCTAAAAATGGAGGTAAGAATATCTACCTGTTAGTGTTGTGAAATGTGTATAAAAGAATTAATCTTATCCAGGCTTCAGCCTTTCAACTGAAGAATCTGACAAATGGTTTCCTAACTGGGGTGCAGATTTCTCCTCAATAACATTTTTCTGATTTTCTAGGGCCCTAACGCAAGGCCTGACTGCTTCTTGTCAATGTGGTGTGTTGTGGAAGTGGGTTCTTCTAATTAAGTCAAGACAGCAATTCCCCAAAGCTGTCTGTTTTCAACATTGTAAGTATTTCATTTTCATTCTGTTGTGATAAAGAGGAATGTGGTGAAGATGATCGGAATTACGTCCCATTATGAGCTTGTTAATTCGTCTGATGTAATTTTGTAAGCATTTCCTTGGAACACTTCCAGAAATGTACAAAAGAGATCATCTTCTATTTCAGGCTGCTACACACTGTAAAACACTTATTAATTTAAGATAATAAGTATTGTAGCTTAAATAAACATGCATAAAAACAAAACATAGCAGGTGCTGGGTGCGGTGGCTCATTCCAGGAATCCTAGCACTCTGGGAGGCGGAGGTGGGTGGATTTCTTGAGCTCAGGAGTTCAAGACCAGATAGAGTACAAGTGAGAACCCATCTCTACTAAAAACAAACAAACAAACAAAAAAGTAGAAAAATAGCTGGGTGTGGTGGCCCATCCCTGTATTCCCAGCAATAGAGTTGCTTGAGCCAGGGATTTTTAGGTTGTGGTCAGGTATGATGACACAGCACTGTAGCCTCGGGCAACAGAGTTAGACTGTCCCCAAAAAACAAAACAAAAACAAAACTTGCTAGAAAATGTACGTTTTTAAAAATTCATTGGCAAGTATGTCACTAGCCAGGAGTAGATGAAGATATATTTAGCAGAGGTCATTCTTGTATAGGTGGGTTAAAGGCATGAAAATATGATAAGTTTATTTTTAAACTTATTTTATCAATCACTTGTTCAATAGCAATTTATTAAGCATCCATTAAGTACCAGGCACCAGTCTAATCAGTGAGCTAGAAGAACAAAACCCTTTTCTGGATGAGCTTATGTTATAAGATCACCACATACTTGGAAACTTCTGTAGTATTTTTCCCCTCATTAATTATTTTTCCTGAAAGATTATTTATTCCTATACATTTTTTTATTTCTTAAAAAAATTAATTATAGTCCCTGTTTTCATAGTGATATTAAAAGCCAGTTCAATTGCATTCTATCAATGAAATCTATTAATTTTTAGTAAATTATACCTATCAATTTTCTTGTCTGGTACATATAGTCTGTACTCAGGAACTGATATGATATTTTATTACTAAAGAATAATAGCATAGTGGTAAGTAGTTGGGTTTATCTCTAGGTTCTCTATTCTGTTCCAAATATCTACCTCTCTGTTT